>JAQIWI010002724.1:0-11660 GCA_034698825.1 Deuterosminthurus bicinctus | reverse complement strand
CGCAAATGTCGGCACCGTCGATCTATGTAATTTGTGAAAATGGCCAACTTCGAGGGCAAACAGCGGGATGGACTTTAGCAGTTTTGAGATAAGTACAACATCTGTTGATCGCGGCATTAGTTTCAACCTTGTTTGTAGATTTGCTTTCATTCCTTGGACAGTTCGTGGCACAATAAAACCTTTCCCGTACATGATTCCAAAGAAAATACACATCTGAATTGCCAAGTTTCCATTGACAAATGCAAGTAGGCGGTTTTGATGGTAAAACTGAACAGATGTGAAGCCAAGGAGGATGACTCCGATCATGAAAATAACCTTTACTGTAAATATAATGAAGGCATTGGTCTGGTTAAATTGTGCGACGTCTGCTTGTAGCCTGCGGAGAGTTTTATACTTGCGGCGAGCAAATTGCACCGAGAATCTTCTTCGATTCCTACTGCGAAACAAAAAGATAACTGTACAACTTAAATTTCACACATAACGTAAGTATGAATCACCTGAGATTGGCAGCTTCATGTGCAAGAATGGATTTAAGCCTCACGAAGAAAAGCAATTGCTGGACAGCAGCGAAATATGCCCAACCGAACCAACTGAAAAATTCGATTCCTTCCACAACGACCACCATCATCCGGAGACTCAGATTCCATCCCACAGTAAGTGGGCCAGTTTTTAAAACGGTGATCATACCAAAGGCCCCAACTGCTGTAATGAAGAGTAGAATCGGTGCTAAAACTGTCAGAATTTCTAGCAGAGAGTAACAATGAATGAATCTGTTCATCACTCCACTTTCATTGCATTCTACGCTCGTGTCAGTTTCTGTGAAGCCATTGAAAAGTCCGGTAGTAGCATGAGGCCAACTCAAGAATATTTCAACGGCAATTACTAAGCCAAAAATGTCACCAAATATTAAAATGTAATCTAGCGAGAGTGATTGAGTGCTGGCCCAACCCTTGGCACAAACTTTCATGACACCGATAATCAGCGCAAATGTCAAATGAATTGCAACTAGAACCACTCGAATGAACCAAAGTATCCATGACAATCCTTGTGAAGGTCGAATGTGGGCTTTAGCCATGTCCACTTGGAGAGGAAGAATATGAAGATGTGCAAGTAGATGGATGCATTTCATATTTATAGAATTGTCCTCCTTTGCGAGCATTTTCTCACACAAAATAGGTCGGTTCGGCGACAGATTTGATTACATACCTCTCCTATTGCCAGATCAGGAGTGACTTATTGAATGGTCGTGTCATCAGTGAGATTTTGCACTCAGCGACAGCAATTATAGTTCGGTTTTATTGTTCATGTTGAATGTACTACGTGCTTGCTTTTATAACATATATTAGCTTGTTCGAGCCAAGCGATGTCCTTACGGAGAACTTTGTGGAACTACAATGATGGCTGCTACCTGCGTCATGGAACGAACGCTTTTAACCGAAATCACTTGTAAAATTGATTTGTCTGTGTAATTACTGAACGTAACCTATGCAATTGAAGTAATAGCCCATGTAGCACAGCAACGAAAATTTTACGCTAATTTCACGTCCAATAGTATGGCGATTCACGAAAGTTTCACGTTGATGAGGGGTGCACAGAACGTCAAAAAAACATAAGAAAATAGGTTCAAATGTCCGCCTAGATAACGTGAAAAATGATAGTGAGTTTTACGTTACTTTCACGCTCCGTATTCCCGTGGCTTTAGCGTCAATGTATGCACGTTGTTTTGACGAAAGAAAATTTGCCTTGTAATGGCGGTCGGTTAGGACTCATTGGCGGCACAATATTTTCATTTAAATTTAAAAACTCAAGCTTTATTCAATTTTTCACGTAATTATTAACTTTAAATAAATTCAAGGTTATAAATAATTATTATAAATTGACAGAAATACTACATCCGCTTGACTCCATATTTCTCGTGGCATGAATATCACTTTAAAATATTCTGATTGCTGCAAACTTCCGCCATCTCGCTTCTGCATCCAAGTCCAGTGAGTTCTGAATGTAAAAAAAAACAAATAGGCTTGAGTAACAACTTAATGCACGCAAAATTTAATTTGTTCAAGAACGTACAAGCGCCTAAAGAGGTCCCCTTTGTTGTATCCCTATAGGTCTGTCAGCTCACTGATATGGTTCTCTAATGTAATATTCAAGGGGAAGTAGAATTCCTGGCATCCTGAAAAAATTGCAAGTCAATTGGAAAGAATTCCAATAAAATGAAAGGATTAAAAATTAAAATTACACAGTTACCTTCTCAGGAGCTTTCTAGAACTTCCAATCGAATTCTGGCTGGCCCACGAATTTCTTTGATAGTTGATACAGTACATCACTCATCACTCACTACCTTTATCGCTGTACTGTAAGCTAATAGTCTTGGCCACTTAATTAGGTAAATATAGAGCTAATTTATCACAAATTTAATTTAAATTAAGTCAGAGGCAATGCGAGCAGTTCCAAGCGAGAAGCGACGATGAGCAGTTTGACTCAGACAATGAGAAGCCCGCTCATTTTCATTGCATTATTTTGCCGTGAAATCTTACATCAAACTCATGGATGGATAATGAACGTGAAATTGACGGAAGCTTAGTTCTTCACATTTGACCATTGAACTAGGCTCAACACGGCAAAGGATCAACGTAAAATTTACCTAATATTTTCGTTGATAATGCAACGTTAACTGTTTGCACCATCCATACACGTTAAAACGTGAAGGCTGTGCTACATGGGAATAAACTGAAGGGCAATTTGCATTTTTCTAAATTGAAATTTCTACTTTATATTCCAGTTGATTGTTAAATAATCCAGGTTTATAAGTTCGCCGTGTTTTACGAAAGTTCCATCAATTCAGATGTTTATTTTAACTACCCTGGAGATCTCGTTAGTGAGTTTTCGCGGAACGAGCCTCAGCAGTACGCCCGAATTGGTCAAGCAAATCAGTTCGAAGGACAGAATACTTACAAAACTGGTCAACTTGTTCAAGCATCCATCCCTATCGGTCGTTTTTTTACTTCGTACGTGCTATGAAATATTTGTTTAAAAGCATACGCCAATTTTTAAATATAAAGAATTTTGTTTCACAGAAATAGAAAGTTCAAAGGATATTTGTTAATAATTTTCAGCGTGAAGTCTTGGAGATCGTTCAAGCGAGCAGCTATGTTGACGTACAAACTCGTCCAACCCGCATTCGCTGTTTTAAAAATGGCATCCATGTACAGAGCTGTCCCTTTTCACGTAAAAGTCTCGACAGGGAAATTGGAGCCAAAGTCTACGGCCTCTTCTCGACTCGTATTACGCATCCATCGCATACTGGTCTTGCTCAAGATCATACAACTATCCATTTCTCTCGCCCGTCTTACTATATCTGCCCAGCAGAGCTCAACGTCTGTCCGGAAAGCGGTTGTTGTGGTAATGGCCCTTTGTGGGAGCGTAGCCTGCCTTATTTGGAATCTTGATTTGGAAAAACATGTCGTTAATATTGTTGTTCTGCTCCGACCATTGCAGTTAGTCAGTGAGTCAGGTATGGTTGAGACTAGCGATGTGATTCAGTTGAATCAGCCCAAGGAAAAGTATTTCAAGAGAGTAATTAATTACTTGGTTCGCAAATACAACCGAGTACTATCACATTTAAAAAGTTTTTACAATGACTTTGTTCGCTGTCAGCCTTCATTCTCCATTTATGAAATGCTGACCGTTAGTGTTCCTCTGGTACTCATGTTTTTATTTGGTGCAATACAAGTATGTGCAATAATAATTGGTGAGCCCGAGGACGTCTTGACGCTTTCACTTTTGAATCCAGAGTTGAAGCGAAAGGGTGTTTTAAGAGCTGCGACGGTTCTTTTGGATGTGGTGGTACTCTCTTTCCATGCTTTGACCTCGCAAGTGGCACTTTTCACACTCTGTGCTGTTTTGGCCATACACACGGCCGACTTGAAACGTTTAGAAAGGTTAGATAATTAAATATAATCAATTAACTGCTAGATTTGACATTAAATTTATATGAATCTCCTTTAGATTTATAGACCGCCAAGGAATTCAGTCCTCTCGAAATATGCGCTACGTCTGGCAAGAAATAAGGCGTCTTACGACAGCATTGAATCTATTCAACATGTTCTCTAACTCTTTATATATGGGAAAACTTTATGTGTTTACATGTTCGATACTCGGGAGCTCTGCCTTTTTACGCTTTGGAATCCAACATTTACTGTCACTCACGCTTGGATTGATTGCTTTGGAGGCAGCCATATTTTACGTTCTGTGCTTCGGCAACGCTCATGTGATCAAGGACATGATGAATAATGTACTACAAAAGATCAAGTACAGGTCACATTTACAATTTATTGGGATATGCAGGAGAGAGTTGAAACAGAGAGTAAAGTCGGTCAGGGCGATGGCTTTTCTAGAGGCTGGCTTTCGAGCTATGAGTGGAGAAACTACGCCCGAGTTTGTAGACTTTTATGTGAACCAAGTCATTGCACTTGTACTGACATTTTAACAGCGTTGATAACCAGTCCTTTTACTTTAATTTAGCCCACTCGTTCAGCTTTTTTGAAATTCTTGTACAGTAGTGTATTATGCATATTAAATGCATTCGTGCTAGCAGTTGTGTCCACAAGATCAGTCGTAGTTTGAGTTAAGTAAATTACTCTGAAGCAATTGCACGAACAGTTAGGTTAGGCAGCAGAAGCTTTCGAGAGTCATGTCATGATGAACTAAATTAATAGCACTAACTTTATAAATTATGGATAGCTATGAGTTGGACCACTAACAGTTCGTGTTAAGGGGCGTAGAGCCTGAAGTCCTACACTTACTTGTAACTTATGGTTCTACCTCTGTCATTTGCTATTCCTTCCGTATATAATTCTGAATTGTAGAAGTTACAACGGCGTGTGTAAATAAAAAACTATTAATTTGTACATCTTGATGTCTATCTCCGGAAGAACCGCTGCTGTATTTGGTGACCTCATATCCCGTACATACCCTCGGTGTAAAATATAGACTATTATACCCGGATTTAGGAGTGCATAGAGACATGAGTTCTCCCGTTCTTACAGTGGCGGGCATATTCTAGCTTTGCCAGTTGGATTTGAAATGGGAAGATGGATATTTATAACGATGACCTGGATTAGAATTAGGGTTTGGGTTCCATGATATGGCCAAATAATCCAATTCCTGGATTTCACACCCTTGTTGTGGAGCACACCGTTCGAAAGCTGAGAGTTAAGAGAACGTGTTTCTGCAATCATAAGGTGACATCAAGAGGCAACCCAAAAGTTCAGAACTGGAATTGGGTGTTATCTGTTTTAAGAGCGGCCTCTGTATCTTTTCGTCGAATCCAGACTTTAAGTTGGACTCTTGGGTTGCATTTTTTGGTTTTTGGAGTGGGAGCGGATGAAACTGAGCTCTTCTGCCATGGGCTCTGGCCCACTGGGACCTTAGACCATTTTCTCCGATAGCTGCAGCCGGGAAAGCTGCAGGGGAATTCAAGCTTGCTTAGCGTCATTCAATTGGATTTTGCAGCGCTTCCGCTGGGGCTTATTTGGTTTAAGCATCTTTATGTAGTCGTTACATGACCGTGACCTTGTTCTTTTTCTGACACAAAACCATCCTTGGGATGATGTCAGCAGATCGCTTCCTCTTCTCATGCACCTTCGAATTTTGTTTCCAACACAAGCCGTCCCTGCAAACGATCACCGATCATGTGCCTGTACACCTTGGACTAAGTAATAAATCTTGACATTGAAATGACAGATATTGACCAAGTCTCCGCCTTTCATATGTTTAGGATTTCAATTCTGAATACACTGCGTCATTTCAAAAGCGTCAATACCACCACATGGACAAAAGGCGTTGCACTTGTCAACAAAGTGAACAAGCCAGACGTTAGGAAGTGGGCAACTCTAACATCTTTCCTATGTTTAGTATTTTACTTCTTAATTCTGGGCGCCTTTAGAAAAACCATTAAACAAGGAAAAGGCGTTGTTCTACTTAATATTCATTGTGCCATGTCGTCTTGTATAAAGCCTTTTCTCCTGACTTTGAGTGATGGATAACAGTGGAGTCCTCCCAATATTGAGTTTCACCCGTATTCAATGCTAAAAGCTTTCTGTAGGTAACTACGTAGGTAAAGAAGCAGGGCCTGCCACTGCTTGTCTTTAGTAGAGCATTCGGTAACGTTTGACTAACACGTAGCTCGGATTCATTGGAAACAACGCATTTAGTCTTTCGGCCTTGTCCTATTCACTCGAAATGTTAAGGAAAAAGAACGACCGGCGTAGTGTCAACCAGCAAGGCATCAAAAAGAACAAACACTCCCGCAGTTCCAACCAAAAAAACATATTTGAGCAGATCGAAAAATTCATATCAAAGAAGCATGTAAATTTACTGTACAAACTCTCCGAGTATGTCTTCAAATTATTTTTGAAGATTTGCTGCAAGCTCAGCTTCATTCGGGCATCCGTTGATAGCGATGGTGAACCAAGAGCAAGGAAAACAAGATGGGAACTCGTAGCTCATTATTCTGTCCTCGTTCTGCAGCTTACGAGAATGCTTCATGTATTCGGGGTCACCGTAAACCAAATATTGAGTGGAATCATGGATTTCACCACGTTTTTCTGCATCTCATCGCTACTAATTTATGTCAACTGGCTTGGAATTTCAGCTTCAGCCTTCTTTCGACCTTATGACACAGTTCAAATATTGAACACTGCACCTTTAATATTGTCACTCTTTCCAAAAGATGGCAAAGTTACGACGATGTTTCAGAACACAAAAAACGCAGTTGTCATTATAGTCGTTGCAATAACTGTCAGTTGTGGTGCACTTGTCGCCTCAGTATTGGGGTTTGTTGTTGATCAGTACCCTATTCCGCTTTACTATATTGCCGAATCAATGACTGGCCGGCCTCAATTCATTGCGTACTTGTTGTGGAAACTTCTTTTTTGGCCGATGGAGTTCTCAATGTTTTTGCACTTGATGATACACGCTGGTTTCTCTGCCATGATACTACTGACGCTGCCGAACGTTGGCCTGGTCTGCACGCAGGAAATGAGGTATGTTCCGAAACCTGTAGAGATGTGAATACCACGTTTAGTGTGAGCAATAAAGTTGCCAACGATGTTCTGGGTTTTAGGAAGATGATTGTGAACACGGCTGATTCTTGGATAGAATTACGTCGAAAGTACTACTTGCTCCAAGTTTACGGGTGCCTGGTCAACAGTTGGGTCAAGTTTATGGTTGTGCCGACGGTCTTCGGTCTTTCATGCGCGATTGTAGTAACTTTCTACATAAGTTTGAAGCATTCAGGGATTGCAATCTTAATATATTTGGCTTTTACTGGCGTGGGAGTCTCCCTTTTTGTCCTCATGTTCTGGTTCAATTTTGAGGTGCTAGCTTTTATTTGTACGACGGAGTTAATAGTAGAGAAGCTGAATATTCGAGACAAGCCGTATTTTCTTGAGCTTACTCTTCAGCAAAGGCTATACTTGCTTAAATATGGGAAAGCCACGAGGCGAATTGGCTTCACTTTTGGGGACTTTGTAGACTACTCCATTGATGTTACGATTGGCATTTTTGACGAAATAGTGAACCAGCTGCTATTTCTCCTCACGTTTTAGCCAGGGCTTCCCACATAAATGTGCCGTAATATTTTTCACTATACGACCATTTGATACGAAAAAGTATTTGCGGAACGGCGTGGGTCCAAAGTTTTGTGACAAAAAGTGCACTTTGGTGGGAGAGGTAAGGTTGTGGTCGCAGTATAGGATTTGACATGGATTTTACATTAAGGATGTTACTATCAACTCCATAATGTTAGTCCTTTAGTGCGGCCGTCGCCTTACCTCTTTTGACAGCGACAAGGCGCGCAAAGCTATCCTAGCGGTGGCTGCGAAGCTGTTTGAAAATTTGAAAAACGTTTCGCGATTGAAGACACTGTATCTTCCGACCCGCCCCCCAACTGGGTAAGGGGGCAACCGCGACTGTTCTACTTACCATCGGTGGGATGTTTTGGGCGCCCATGACGTGCCCGCACACGACCAACGGCGCCCGCCCGTTTGAGCATAGCGGACATGCCGGGCTCGTGCGTGCCACATCACTAGTTAGCAAGCACAAGTTATGGATGCTGCTTCCACAAGAAATGTTACACTAGACGAAGCATTTACATTTACGACGAGGGGCTGCTGCTGATAACGGATTTAACGAGTGGCGTCGAGCTTGACCAAAAGTTGCGGACAAACACGTCCCTCACATCTTTCCCCCGGAAGACGACTTACTAAAATTAAATGTTGTTCAACTTTAATATCACGTTTTCATGAACTTGAGATTAATCAGGTGCTTCTCTTGTTCATCAACTCAAGTTCCAAATGATCGCAACGGCTTAACACGTCTATGAGGTAAGTGTCCTTTTGTGGGTTTCATGTTGGATTTTCTGCATGCAGTAATGTCAGACAAATCCACTTTAGTCAACATGGCATTTTTTTTCTAAATTTAGCGACGAAAATTAATGTGTAACTCGGCTTGATTCTTGGCTCCTGGTCGAGCCGATAGAAATTAAATGGACTTTCTTACTTTGAATGTGTCAAGCATTTCCGACATTCATGGACCAGCAGCTGCTTGGACAAATGTATCAGAGAAAAGGTAAAATATTTCTTATCGGCTGTCGTCGTTTATCGGGAGGTGAAGTAGGATCAACGGAAGTGATTAGCGATTTTTTAGTTGAATTTTTTTTGAAGTCGTACCTTTTTTTACTGAACGGCAGGTCAAGTTTGAGGTCCACGCCACTTACTAAATATGCCAACAGTGAAAAAGCTTATTGCCAGAGGTTATTGGCTACAATATGGTTACATTGTTACTATGCCAACAAGTGTCTGAACATGCAAGTATCTCTTATTAGATAGAGTTATTGAGCCGAGGACCAAATAATGTTTTGTTTTAGTTGCTGTCCACAGTAGTTCAGTGTAAAACATATGAAACTAAGATATGAATACAAAATTGCTCAACCTGTAAATGTGGCGTTAGAGGTCGACGTGGATCTTTATTAAGTTATTGAATTGGTTGGAAATTGCCTTACCGCAATGGATCATTATGCTGAGTAGTTGACGTGTACTTGTCTAGCAATAATAACAAATGTTAAAGTAAATTTTTTTGAGGTCACAAGGGCTTTAAATTGAAAAAAACAAATCACAGCACCGTTTTTTTTAAATAGATGATTATGATTACTGCTTTACTTTAGTCGTCATTCCAGTTCTACGTGTTCAACTTTCGATTATTGTCATCATCACATTTGATCATATGATCGGGATCTACTTGCTTTAACATTGACCATGCGGAGCCTTCCCCAATGCATGTTTGCTTCGTATTTGCGGTCCCAATCCTTTTCTCCCTGGAAATATACTTGTCAGTGTTTAAAGCGGGCAAATTCTTTTTGATCTTCAATGAAATATTCGGAGGAGGTGATTCATGGATTTCAAGTCATTTTAAGAGCTAAAAGCTCGCTTGCGATGCACGAATTCCCACGGTAATTCCTATAAACTTTTGTTTCAGAGTCAGAAGACAATCGCCGACGGTCATGGAGGAAAATGCCCCTCGATGACCTCATCGTGCGATACATGATTCCTGGAATAGTGACATGCTCACCGTGGATTGCAGCAATGGCACTTGTTGTGACTCCGAAAATTTTACTTCGACCGGTCGACTTGCCCCGTTTCGGAGATCTCCGACAAAACAAGACATTTCAGTTCATTTGTTTTATTATAGATGTATACCACTACTCGCTTGTGGTCGTCCAGTTCAACTTCGAAGTTTTTATTATCATCGTCACCTGCAGCAAAGTTGTCGGGAGTCTACTTGAAATACGGAAAGCACGAAGGTATGTTCCTGATATTAAATCTTGAGAAAGTCTTTAACATTCTGCCATTGTCTGATGCAGGTACGAAGGGATCCATAAGGAGAGAGACCTCATTAGAAAGGCAAAGAAAGTGGAGCTGTACTGCTTACTGGCGAACCATGTTAACTCATGGATCATGTACACTGTAAAAATGGTCTGTTTAAGTGTTACTGTAGTATTTTTGTTCACAGTTATTACTCAGTTTGGTGACAATGTAGTATTCTCTGTCATATTTTTCTACGCCAGCTGTCTAACAACAACATGCTATGGATCAGTCTGCTATTTTGGAAACCAAGCGACAAGCAAAGTGGAAGAACTTCACCTTCATTTGAAATCCAAGACTGAATTTGTTGCAATTCCAAAGCATAGGTCAGAGTTGGCTGCTTCAATCAAATCAATGAGGGTTGTACCAGTTATAGTTGGTAATTTTCATGGAATGGAGCGAGAGTCATTTTTGATGTTTGTCGACTTTGTTGTCAATCAGTTGGTTTCATTACTTGTAGTTAAAAATACCTAATCAAAATCAAGATGGTGGAAATGACAGTGAGAACTGAAAAACTGAAAAACACTAAGATTTGTCTCATTGTGGACGAATACTTACGTTTACTAGACAAAATATTTCGCAGTTTGAAGTAAGGACCTGGATTTGAAAGTACTCCACTCATTCATTTTTATAGAAACTTTAAAGTTAATTTTGAGTGATTTCCTCAAAAGGTCCACAATTAATTTACTGTTATTTGCTATATAAATTGTTCCAATTAGACGGAAGGTAATGAACCCAAAATTGATGGAAATGATTGCATTTCATTGACTGCAGAACAGGAAGGAACTTCCTGGGACACGCGACAGGCATCATTCGTCCCACTTTCTCACTAAGTGGAATATGTAATACAATAACAAGCATTCGGTTTACAGTTCGTAATCTCACTTTGCTCCGAGTTTTATTAAGATTCATACCTGTGATTACAGTTGATTCATTTTAGTACAGGAAGGAAGTTACAAATCGGCCCTGATGGCAAACAAAATGTCGAACGTCCCCATGCTTTTTTCTTTACTGTCCCCGTGAGTAGATGCAATTTTTTTTAGTGTTTTAGATGTTGACGACATACAGACACATACAGGAAAACATTTACAACTAGCTAGCAAAGCTCTCAAAGCAATTGTCATTCCCTTGTAAAATGACACTGCAATATGCACAGGCTCAACTCTCTGATCAACATGCACCTTTCATTCATATTGATCTAACCTATCCTTGTATACAATTAAACAAAGTTCAATGCATGTTAATCCGTTCGTTTTTCTTGTATGATGATGGCAAAAGGCATAACAAAGATTCAATGTTTATTCATGAATGTGATAACTGTGGATAAAAAATGAGCAAGGAAGAGAGTGAGAGGAGGAAGCCAGCGAAGTGGAGCTGCTCTTGACCTTCTCCAACATGATTCATGTGACGGAGCTGATACAGACTTCTTGTGTACCAACAATCGTATATAAGACGGACACAGCACTAACTTTTCATACATTCCCTTTCCATCCTCTCAGAACCGTCCACACTTCCAACAACTCCCAACAAACTTCAATATGAACACTGTAAGCATTTCTAATACCAACTTTGGCAATTTTGAATCGAAATTTCAGAATTAAATTTCAATTTTCAATGTTTTAGGCCGTTGCTGTCGCTTTTGTCGCCATGCTGGCTGTTGCCAACGCTGGATTCTTGGCTGCTCCAGCCCTTGCCCCAGCCGTTGTTGCTGCTCCAGCTCTCGTTCGCACTGCCCCA
>JAQIWI010002723.1:0-11661 GCA_034698825.1 Deuterosminthurus bicinctus | reverse complement strand
GACCACACGCGTTACAACACTACTGCATGAGCAAGCGTTGCTTTAGCAAGTTCAATTTATCGATTTCCATCCCAACTTTTCACCTCAGCATCCCTTCGTCTTTTTCTCTCTCTCTCTCGCTCGACATTTCCATTCCGTAAATTGTCCTTCCTCGTCCGGGTCCCATCTGATTCCCTGTGGTGATTGTATTTGCGTGTCTGACTGCTCATTTCTTCATTTCCACCACCATTTCCCTTATGCCTCACTGGCCCCATAATTTATTTTCTCGCCTCTCCACTACTGTAAACATCAATTCTCCCACTGGCATTGATGGATTTGCTGATTGAAAGCTTTATTATAATTCTCTCTCACCTTCGTATGCATAACCAGGGGAACGTAGGAGCTCTTTTCCAAGTAAGTTCCTTGAAAAAGCTCTTTGAATAATATTTCTACCAAGACTTTATATTTGGTACACAACTTGGTGTCTACACACTCAATTTTTCTCCCATTTTTTTCTACTCAAACTTGCACTTTTCAATGCATAAATGTCATGAGTCATGAGCTTCGCATGGGCGACTGCATAGCTCGTCTAAAAGTTGACTTTCCCTTGGTGAAAATTTGTGCAATATGGGAGCAATTATTATGCAAATTCTTACGGTCATAATAGCAGCTGCCATTTCAGCTTATGATAAATTGCCTCCAAAGAATCCTTTCATTTTAGCCCAGCTCCCTATTCATGTGTGGCTCAATCTTGAAAATAATTAACGTTTAATTGTACAAGGCACTGAGTCGCATATGTTCCGCCTGTCGTACCACCTCGACGATGATGAGGAAGAGCAATTTTTGGAGCTAATAGAAAAATAATAGCTATCTTGATTGCACTTTAAATAGAACAGTAGCAAGTTCATCTAGTATAAAAAAAAGGTCAAGTGACATTGGCTTTGAGTGGAATCGTAGGACGGAGTAGTGAGTGGAGGCAGAGAGTATAAAAGGTTTCCCATTTGATCGTCTTCCTGTTTGCTATAATTGTACACTATTATGGCCTGATTGAAGACGTTCTATTCTGGCCTGATGAGTCATTTCCGAACCCACATCTTTCCTCTCTCTCAACTCTTACAAAATGATCAAGTTAAAGGGAGACCTTTCACGGCACAACTATCTATCTGACTCTCGGGAAATTAACATCAGCCGAGATTACAAAAAAAAAGCGGAGATGTGAACTTGAATTTGTAGTTCCTCTGTGGCATTTCCTTTCTTCCGTCCCTATACGTTTACATCCCAATTATATTTCCAAAGTCTTCATCTTGGCTGTGAGCTGGACAAGTAGAAAAAAGACGCTGATGACGTCAGGGCAACAAGATACTTTCACTTGGAAACAGAAAGGCTTCCGCAGAATCCAATCCAGTGGGAGTGAGAAGGCTCTCACCATTTCATTTTTGTTTTTTTTACAAACAAACTTGTTGTTTGACTACTCCTGCTCAAGATCCAGTTTACATAGTGATTGTGCTCCTTCGTAGCAACAGGAGATTGATAATGCTCAGCATGCAAATGTGTAGACTTTAATGTAAAAATAACGATTATCGCGTCAGTTTACTCATGCTGCGGCTGGCTGGCTGTGCGTGCATTAAGTGCCAACCGAACCCTTAGCATGCAGAGTGGAAACAAAAGATAGGATATGGAAGGAGTCATGAGAAAAATAGAGACATTAGAGCATTGTATCTTATTCTGTATAGTCTCCCGCATAATAATAATTCACAAACATGGGAAGCCAACGGGGGGAAATACACTCCAAAATCTCACTATTGCATGCACATACTTGATAAAGAATCTTAATGGGCCTTGAGCTGCTTATATAAGAAGGGCTTTCAACGACAAAATGGAGATTATAACAAAGTTGCGGGAGCTGGGAGAAAGCGACTGTCATCATGATCATCAAAGTAATAAAATGTACAACCTTGAAAATTTTAGAGGACATAATCCCAATTTTTTTTCAAACAGGTAGCGATTATTCTTGTTGTTGGGCTAATTGGAGCATCCAGTGGGCAAACTATTCGTGTGAGCGGAGCAGGAAGAGATATTCAAGTTGATAGCTCGACTGGAAGCGCTCAGGTGATCACGCCTTACAAGTCCGTACGAGTGGAAGGGACTCCGGATGAGAGAGTTGTGAGCGTGGATGGACAAACTGTGTCGATTAACCGGTGGGGAGGTTGCGGTTGGCTTGGTAGACCTTGCTACAAGGTGGAATATGTCGGTGCTGGTGGTGTGACGCAAGTTTGGAACGTGGATAGCTACCCATCCAGCATTATCCTGGGTCCTAAAGTCATCCTTAAGTACTAGAAAGAAGACTGGAGAGATTTCCAAGTAGCAGAAAGAAGATTTGTAGTCGATTCTGTTTGGTCAATAAGTTAGATTTTTATTGCTAACAATTTCAGTCAAATGGATACGCGCTAGGCGCATGCGTGGAGTCATAATAAAAAAAAATGTGACTTGAAATAAATACACGGGGCCTTTAAAGAAGAAACCTAGTAGGACAATTGGTAAACTACTACAGTCTTGGTATAAATTTTAAAGACAGTTTCTTGATACTTGTCAATGGAGAAAGATCCTTGAAGGAATCACATTTAAACTATTAGCCAAGGATAGAAGCTACCAAGGGGTCATTCCGAACGAGACTTGCGACGGCATGAGCTTGAAAAAAGATCCCAGCTTTGGATCCCTTGACAGTTTTGACCTTCTTGGTCCCAGCTTTACCGCTGTCGCTAACATGGACAAGACAGCGATCCTCGAGGAGCTCGCATATCGAGGACAGCTCACTTCGATCAATCCAGGAGAGGCCTTTCTGGCTACAAATCTTCCGGTAGGTTTCATAGAAGGGAGTCAGAGGGATGGGTGCTGTGACACCATCCTGTGGGATGTTCACACTGTTCCCTGCCTCCTTGTTAATTTTCAATAAAGTAGCCAGAATTAGCTTCTGTTGCAATGGTAACGCTCCGTCGTCTTTCTTTGGTGCGAGTATTTTGGACATGGCGGCGATTCCGATCCTGTCCTCTGTGCGGATTTTCTTTGGACTGGCTGGAGTGTTGAAACCTGTGGGAATATGTGACGTACAGTTAGATAGGGGAATAAAAATATAAAATAAATACTGAGAGCTCACCATCATCTGCTGTAGCTTTCAGTACCGGCCGTTGACTCTTTTCAGAAGCTTCGAGAGCATTTTGGCATGCATTCAGAGCCTTCCTCATATCACCCGTCGTTGCTGACACCTTGGCAGCCACAAACTTGATAGCCGTCGGGTCAAATACGTCACTTCCAAGCTCAGTCATCCTGCTCTCGAGAATTTTTTCAATGTCAGACCGATCATACGGTGGGAACTGCATCAGCTTGGAGGGTTGAGGGGCCGTGGTGGTAACTTGTTGCTTCAAACATTGACTCTTCAGTCCAGCTGGAGTACGAGCTTTGGGTGACATGGATTTGGGTGAGGCTGTGAGTAAGGGAATGTGACGAACAGTCAAATCTAACGAGTTTGCTATCCCAATCAAGACGAACTTTGATCCGGGAATTCGGGTCCATTCGAATGCTCGGTAAATTTGCTCCTTGGAGCTTGCCAGTAGCTGGTCCATCTCGTCCAGTATGATCACACTGAAGCATAAAAAGATCATCATTAACATTAAATCAACCACAAAATCAACACGTTCAAAATACTTACGCAGGTCTGGCTCTCCTGTTCACAGCCCGAGTGGAGATCTTCTCAACCAAATCAACTCCTTTGATCTCCTTGATGCCCAAAGCCTTGGCAACGACCTCAAAAATCCCGGATGACTCCCGCAAGTTCATGCAGTTGACGAAAACTTGGACAAAGCTACTCAACTTCCCATCCACCTCCCCTGTCAACTTGTCCAAAGCATACTTGACAACTGCAGTCTTGCCCGTTCCCGGTGCCCCCGATATGTACATACTTCCAGCTCTCCCCTCCTCCAAAGTCTCCCGGATAAATTCATAAACTTCTTTGATCTGCTCATCCCGACACGGCAAGGCAACTGGAGTTGAAACATGCAATGCTTTCCGAGCATCACACAGCGGTCCTTCTTCTGACGACTTGATCAAACCATGCACATTTTCAGCATCTTTAACTTTAACAGACTTCCGCCTCACTGCTTTAGCTTCTTTAAATGTGTCCGTTATTTTGAGCTGAACAGGAGCAGCTGGAACTTTCCCACCGACACGTTTACGAAGATTTACACTCATTATTATTAATTAAATAGTAAGAGAATGAAGCAACAGGTGATCACAGTGGCTGGAGTTTCCAGAAATTTCTTTAGGAATTTTTATCACAAATTTATAGCAGCAGTTCTAGGTCACAAGATTGTTCGAATTAGGAGAATATTTCGAGCACTCGTAACAAGCCTTTAAGGGAGATAAGGGTCACATGTGTTCACCTCCACGGTCACCGAGATACTGGAGAGTTTCAACACCTGGAAGAATAATGAATTCCATTGAAATGAATCCAATTCCTTTGTCGTTGTCACCCCTCGACTGCCCTTCTCCCTCCCGACGAGACAAAGACCCGCCATAAAAATTCAAAATCCAGCGGGACGCTCTCCCATTGGCCCAGCCCGTCCCCTTCAATGGGCCCTTCGTGACAAAGGAGCACAACTCAATGGCGTCCGCAAAATTTTGTCTTTTCAAACGGAAATTATTGGAAATTATTGAAAAATAAAATATCTCAGTTTTATTCACCTGAAACAAAACTTTCAAGCTCCGAACACAATTTCCAGTCATTTATCCCCAAAATTGAGAAGAAATACCAAGAATTTGGCATGATTTTAGGCGCGTTGTAGAAGGTCCCTTTGGTCTCACACGTAAGAAGAAGGTCCCTTGAATGAAACAAAGGCAAATTTAAAATCCCTTTTGAGACGCCATCCAGACCCTTTTCAAGTTTCGTAGTACAATGGGGCTTTAATTTTTTACATTCCAGCAGATAGGAGGGGAATGAGGAAGTGGAAAATATGGAAGCATGGAGGGGAGATTTTATCTTGAAAAAGGGTCGCATTTTTTAAGAGTTAATAAGAGACCTTTGGGGACTTTGCAAAGGAGGCTTCAGCTTGGAGTCGAACTAAGAAGGTTGTGTCGTTGGATTATTCAATGTACTATTTGTACATTTGCGTATGAAACATTTTTGGTGTACCTAACATGCATGTTTTTTCAGTGCGTCACTGCCAAGGTATTTTGAAGCTATTTTTTGTGAGGTTGTTAAGTCCATAGGTGTAGATTCCTGGCTTGACCTGCTATACCTACTGAAGCTTTGATGTCTGGATGGATGGAAATGTAGAAGCAACTTGACTAAAATCAAGTGCCGCTTCATCATCTTATCACTGTAGAAATGAACATGGAAAGGCAATTTGGTGGTTGCAATTAATTGTAATGCAATGTTTATCCACGCCTTGTTCCAGACAAATATTTCCAGAGTGTAGAATCGGGGAATTCCAGCCTACCTGTGGATCAAATTGCCTTGGTGACTTCGTCAGCGAAGATAGTAAGTCAATTCAAGATTTATCTCATAAATATTCAAGATGATAATAATTCAAAAAGGATGATTTCCAGCTCGTCCTTAGCTTTATGCCAAATCATCGTAACCATGGCAATGACATAATCGATTTTGCTACAAGCCACCTTATTCAATTTGAATTGGACGGTTACTAAGGAGACTGCTGGACTATCTGAAAGCGACAAGTTCCACTCTATCATCAGCTCAGCAGCAAGCATCAGTGATCGTGTCTGAAAAGAAATTCAGATTGTTGTCATGTTAAGCCATGAACCTGAGGACATTAGCCGACTGTAATACTGGAAGCCCTTGTTTGTCAGTCAATGTACAGGAAAACAGTTCCTGGAACAATCAGCATACCGAGGTTATTGTATGTATACATACCGCAAAATAATCCGGAAATCTTTACAGACCGAAATTCCACTTAATGCAATTAAGACATTTGCTCCGGCTCTCACGTTGTGCAAAATGTTGCAAACGAAGGAGAAAACTTCAGATGCTGACGGAAGTTCTCCCCAGTAATAATGGAACTTCACACACACACGTTTTCGTCAACATGACCCAAAAAGGAGCAAGGAGGAGTTCATTAGGGCTCATGGCATGTGGTCTATTTATTAACTCCAAATTGACAAGTTCTAATGAGATTTTCTTATTTAAATCAGAAACAGAGAAATAAATGCACCATGAACAGAGTACTAGAGTACTATGAAGACGCGGAAGCGTTGGGGGAGAGCAAAAATAAAATGCGGCGATTGAAACGCCATTGTTCTTATATAAGCAACTTGCTGTGATAGATAACACAATGACCAATTAAGGTCTTCAATTCATCCCAGTCCTCCCTGCAATATAAATGACTGCTGGATTATATTAGACGAGCAGAGGGAAAAGCAATAAACTCAGTCATAACAACAGCTCTATGTTGTGTGTGCGCTTCATGGATTTATCACTTAATGGCCGTACTTAAAGACACAATATTTTCCACGCTTCAAAATACACTCATTTTACTATAGACAAATAGAAGAAGAAGAAGCTAAATATCTAACAGAGGGAGAGAGAGAGAAAGAGAAAGATACGTGTACCAAACCACGTAAACATTTAGTCTTCACGAAGATTGAAGTGATGAGTGAATTCCCAATAAGGTCTGCGTCAATAAGGAAATCGATCGTAAGCTTTAAACACTCTCATTTCTTTTAGCATTTAACTTCTCTTGCCATTTAATCTATTCTATCATTTCAAGGTATTTTAATGTAAGAGGTTGGATTCTGGACGCATTGGAACGTTTCGAGATGACTGTTAGGACGACGCTCGTGGATAATAAAATGACACCAAGCTGCCCACAGCGTGCTCAGGCGTCCACTTCAAAGACACGAACAATTCTCAAGGTCGCCAGTCCTCCCACATCACCCCCGACCAGTGGAGTCCTCAAAGCACCCGAACTGAGAAAATTTTCTGGCACTTTGGACAGTGTGGATGATATTGTGGGAGAGAGACAGAACAAGCGGAAGCTTCTGGAGATTTTTAGCAAACGCAACAAAGGATCCTACCAGGTCAACGATTCTCAATGACACCAAACAGTTCGCTAGGTTAACCAACAATTCGCAGGGATACCAAACAAGGCGTAATTCCAGACCAGCCCACACCAGACAGACACCACGCAGTTCTAATGACATCCGCTCTAGTTTTTTATTCAGTTTTAGGAATTATATGTCGTCAGAGTATACGTGACACTACGAGAGATAATAAAGTACGTACACACATTCAAATATCAGGGCAAACGCCCCGAGGATTCACACGCTTCTTGCACCGGCACAGACAGCAAACATCGGGGTCGAGACCATGGCAACAGTCCTGAATGTTGACTTGTTCCGAATAGCCATACATTTTATTCTCCGTATCCCTAACCTACAAAGACCATTAAAGTTGACATGGTCTATTGAGTAATGAGGAGCGAGGCCACTTACAATGTGCAAAGCCTCGCGGAAAGTTTGATAGCAAACTCGGTCCTTCCCTTCAGGGTCAAGCTCCTCTGCCTTTTTCCAAACCTTTTCAAATTCATCGTAGTTGATATTGACAGAAGCTTGACATAAAATCCGCAACATTTCCGCACGGTTCAATTCCTGTTCCACACATGACTTTTCAGTATGACTTGACAAATATTATTGTGTAAATTGCTGTGAGGGCCGTTACACAAAAAACATCTCTACATGTGATCCCTCGAGTTGTGTACACACTGGGCCAAATGAGACTATAGGCATCCCCATCATCGCCATAGTTGGTTGTGTCCCTTGCACCCCGGATCTTTCTCGGAACTCGATCCTTCCTCACTCTCGGCATCCCATGAACGCTCTGCTCTCTCAGATGTTGTAAACAAGACTCTTTCATGCACCAGTTGGACGCAAAATCCGAGTACGTTGTGCGGAAATGAATGCAACCGTTGGTCCAAGGTAGATACCAAGGCTTGAGAGCTGAAATAAGGAATCAAAATGGCGGCTGGGAGCATATATTAGTATAGTGGAGGGATTTTTTTGTACTTGTGGTCCGGCAGTTAAACATGGGATCCTCATGTCCTTTAATGTAATCCATGAGAGAGTAGTAATTGATCCTGTCACATGGACTTGGATGGTAAATATTGACGTAAGTCAAACACTCCATGAACTCCTGCTTATCCGGCAAGCAGGGGAATTTTGTTTCTTTCAAACAACTGATGAATCCATTCCAGTCCACCGTCCCCGACCGCTCCTGTACACTTTAAATGTGACAAGGAGACAGAGAGAGAGAACAAAAAATAAACAAGATCAACGTACAGGGTCCCTGGAGAGGAAGGCTTCATACAGGGACTCCAAATCTGGACCCACTTCGCTCCTGAAGCTCCTCCGAACTGAGGTGATCCAACTTTTGAGACTTTGCATGAGAGACTCAGCCTTTGCTCCACATGGATTATCGCAACGATTGAAAATAACTTCACGAATCGGTCGCTCATCCCTCTCGTCCTTTGGCCTACTTCCAAAAGTCCGACTGGAATGGGAAAACAAAGCTTAAATTTTCACCACCAAAGCGCTAAGAAGTAGTGGAGTAAACACTCCAGTCACTGACCAAAGTCCCGTAGTTCGACCGATACACTGAGTGTCTTGAGGCAGGCCCAGCTTGGGATGTCGCATGTCCAAATGGTCCGCATAGACTTTGTTCACAAAGGAAGGATCCGGTTTGCAAGATCTCCATGTGGACATGACTTTCTTGGCCCATCTTCCAGCTACGTCACATGGTGTGGGATAGCCGTATGCTTTCAGTCGGTCGAAGTTCCCGGTGTAACTAAAAGCATTGTCCCCTTTCTGGTCAGTCATTCAGGTAGATGTACAGAGACTTAAAAATTCTAGTCTTGTACATGAATTTTACTTGCGACAGATCTGCTCTCCAGGTTTGTAGTTCCCATGAGTCTTGCGATATAACTGGAAGCAGCAGTTGTTCTCTGCTTCCACTTGAAATCTGTCTTTGGGTGGATTTACCAACAGTCCGGCATTGATACCTGAACAATTTTATGGGGGTTACTAACCAAGACAAACGAGAGGTCAAAGAAGACAGGAGGTCATACAAGACAAGAGGTAATACAAGACGAAAGGTCATACAAAACGAAAGGTCATGATACAAGAGGAGCATCTTACTTTTATCTGTCGGCTTCCCAAAAATCGTCTCCTCAGGCTCAATTTTTGCAGGCAAATTCAGCAGTTGATCGTGAGACTTGCCAATGGGCGCGAAGCGATTGGAAGCGTAAATGCTTTCCTTCAGTTCGGTGTCCAGCTGCTCGGGCCATGGCTTAATTGCTGGGTTGACCAATTTCTTTACCTAAATTTTGTCTTAATTATGTAAGTATTGGATCCCAGATTTTGTGGATGATAACAGCTGGTCACCAAGAAATCACTCACCTGATTCACCACTTCAGAGCGAACACCATGAGTCATTTCTCGGGGAAAGTCACAGTCCTGGGCTGCACCGTGGGGAACGACAGCTTTCCCCAGAAGACCTGTCTTCGCCTGTCGAAATCTCCTCTCCACACATGTCAATGTCTCATCGTCTGGGCACCACTTAAGTGATTCCTTAACACAGGCCGAGCTGGCCAATCTGTCTCGCATTTCCTGAATCTCGGGATCCAGACTAACTTTCTTCAAGTTTTCCCATTCGTTCCCTTCTGTATGCTGGGGACAAAAGTCTCCCGACCCGTCCTGTCCACCCGTAAAGTTCCTCATATGAGATCATAATCACACTAAATTTGCATCTTACTGTTCGTTTTCGTATACAGTCCTGACATTCACATTGGCGTTGATGACCCGTAGGAACATCATAGCAGCTCTTACAAGTCTCAGGGTTGCCGCATATAGGGAAACCCTGCCGTTTTTAAGGTGAATTAGCTCTGAAAATTAGGTGCGATGGAGGGTAGTTTGGGGTCATTGTGGTAACCAACCAACCTGAATCTGTGAATTGCATGCGGGCTGAATGCAATCAATTCTAGCTTGTTCGTTAATTCGTTTCGGTGTAACATGACTCCAGTTTTGATTTGGTAATGGCTGCCTTAATATTGGACAGCATTTTGGCTCGCAATCTGGATTCACCGGTCTGCCACATTCCGTGGCCATTTTTAATTCTGTTGCCTTGAATATTCTATACGTAGTTCCTTACTAAATTAGATTTGTTGTACTCCGGGGAACATGAGACTCAAGTTAAGTACATTGGAACTTTATGCATTGCTTCACTTCAAATAAATACAAATCCAATAAATATTTGAGCGGTAGCCTGCCTGCTAAAAGCTAAACTGCTAAACTGAGGCCTTTTAAAATCAATTTTAAATGCCGTTTTAATAATCCATAATCTGTTTAGCCATCAATATCCCGATTTGTGTTACCATATCGCCTCAAAAGTTAAAAAATCCAAATAGGAAGCAAAAGGCTCATACAGAGGCCATTTTTAATAAATTTAATTACGTCATTTTATTGATTTCCCATCGGCAAATTGCACCGATAGTCCCCGAAAAACAATTTTATTACCCCAAAACTTGCTCGACGTCAACCTCAGTACCTCCCACGACCTCTGGGTATGATCAGTCCAAGCTGAACATTCAGTTTATCTTTGTCAGTTTACACGTTCAAGGTACCGGAAATGTACCTAAACAAACATCTAAGCCAGTTCAATCCTCTCAGTAAGACTCGATTCCTCAATGAAATGCTAAACCGTTTTAACTGTCCCAAACGTCTGCCTTTCAATTGCATATGGCAAAGCTGAGTCATCCACTACAAAAAAGAAGCAACATATAAAGATTATTCAAATCACATCCCTCATCATCTTCTTGACGTCAAAGTCTAAGCCTTGCAGTTATAATCTTAACTAGATTATTCAAGCTCAAACCGACTACATCCTCCGACTTTACACCTCACTCGTGTCATTGATGCAATGCAAACATTCTATACATACGCACGCCGAAAGTCCGTAAAGTAAGCCACGCTACAGCTCCTCAAGCTGCTGCAGTAGCTCAAGCTTAAACATTTTTATTCATTGAACATTGAATTCAGTTTATTTTAACTGATTCATGCAATGCCGCAAGCTCTGAATTTTCACAGCTATCAAGAAGAGCTAGCTACCTTGGTACGCGCATACAAAGTGTATTCCAGGGTCGTGCTCTCGAGCTGTACAGGGTGGCCCAGAGTTACGTTTACACTTAAAATCCTGAAAAATGTCTAGAGTTTTCAAGCTGTCAGCATGGTGGGCTTGGGCGTGGGCACCAAATTATAAGCCTGGAGTTTTGGGGTAATTGTTTGACATAGCCCGTTTTAAAATTTCTTGACATTTGGCTAAGAAAGTGGAACTCAAACACAAAAGTTCCATTGTAACATGTTTGACAAAGCGCGTTTGCTTGCTAGTTTTTAAATCTTGGACCATTATATCTCCCAAAATAAGGATCGCAGAGATGTGAAGAGTACTACATTGTTCGAAATCAGAGACTTCATAGAATGTTTTGCATGCAAAAGGTGGCCTTCATATAGAGAACCCAAAATTTTTGAAAAATCTCATCTGTTTTCGACATTTTGGGCTCCCTCTTCACCTCACCTTCTTTCTGTATACTTAACTACATTGGGCCACCCTGTATACTAAAC
>JAQIWI010002722.1:0-11667 GCA_034698825.1 Deuterosminthurus bicinctus | reverse complement strand
ATAGGGTCTTTTCTTGTAGACTCGAACCTCTTTCAATAACCAGACCCCGATAGCAAAGGTTAAACAGTAGGAGTCGAATTGTTGTATACACTGTATTGCTGCTGTCCTCCCCCTTTGTTTGAGATAGTAATTAACAAGTTGCACAGGTTTCAGGAGGCTTTTTTGGGGAAAGGAGAATAGGGAAGGGAGAAACACGATGCTTTCAACTTGTTAGAGTGCGGCAATGATTGCTGAAGAAATGATGGTTGTATGTGGGAGCAATAATGGTGGATGACTTATGAGGGTGGTTTGTCTTCAACTGATTTCCGATCCCTTTTATTGGACAAGGGGCTTCATAGAAAAGTGTTCTATCAACGCCATAGCCACTTCCTATGGTGGAAATTTATGAGCAAACATTAACCACAGCCAGAGGGTTATTTTTCTAAAGGGAATCGCTCTGACCTTTTTACACAAGCACGCACACATACCAAATTGAAAGTACCAACAAGGTACACTCTTGATCGTGTCTCTTCAAGTACGTCTGCAGCCGTATTAAATGTCCATTGGATGATTGCGTTAGCTACTTAAAGAAGCATTTCCACACACATAATCTCCATGTGAAACCCATCAAGTCTAACGTAGAGCTGCAATTCACAATGTATTTACAAGCCCATTGTAGACTGCACTGCCTTACAGCTGTGCAATCGCACGAGGAAAGAATGGGCAGTTTTCCACAGGGAAAGTATTACATGAACATGTTTCGAATAACAAAAGGGAGAAAAAAGGCCTATAGACCTTTTTACTACTATTGTATACATTACGCACGTAAACACTTGTTAATACGACCCAAACGACTGGCCTTGAGGGTTTTACAGGAACACACAGAAAATATGGATTAAGGAAATTGAATCAGACTCAACGGGGTGGAAAAAAGAATTAAATGCACCACTTGGCCTCTCTTTAATCTCCTCCATATAATGTCACTGTACTATTCGTCATTTCTGAAATTGGACCTGAAGTCTACTTTGATCTGCATCTGATGGTTGCGGTTGCCTCTCTACACACACGCATACGCTTCCCTGACTATCGCTGGAAAACATATTTGGGAACAATAAAATGGAAGCAAAAAATGCCCTATGGGCAAAGGGAGAGGAGAGAATATCATTTGTTTTCTCAGATGACAGCTCCCTCCATGACTCATTTGCAATAGACACACATAATGCGTTACATTACACATCTTTCTGTGGTATTGCACTGTCTGTTGATGCAAAGATGCATCAACAAATAGTGCCAGCACTTACAGGGTAGCCCAGGGATACGCTCACACTTTTTAACTTGAATAACTTTTGAAGTTTCGAAGCAAGGCTCTGAACCAATTCTGAAAATAGAGCGCACCCAAATTTCCCAAAATTCTCACGAGAAATGCTTGTGACGTGTTTCAGAGGTACGCCATGGTCAACACCATACACATTTAGGGGGTGCCCAGTGTGGCAACTTGCCATGCAAAGTTGGTGCGCATGGTCAATGATTCTCGAGATATTCAAGAAAAAACATACTCAAAACTCAAGATGGAACTTTTTTTATGGGATTTAACATGTAAAATTTTGAATGAGTAAGGAGGGACCACATGAAAATATCAGATTTCTAGTAACTTTTGAAAACAAGGTTTTTAGCCATTTTGAGGCTCCTTTTCATGAGTTAAACATCAAAAGAGTTTTCGTATGAGATTCAACGTTGGGAAGTAAAAGAGGCATACGGGGGGGGGCCTTTGGAGCATTTTCAGTTGGAATGCTCGAAATGCAAAATAGGATTTTTCTTATAGGATTTAACATGGGAAATTTCAAGTGTCCAAAGGGGGAACCACATGAAAACTTCAGACTTCTAGCAACTTCTGAAAAGAAGATTTTTTTTGTCATGCACTTGGCGTTTTCTTATGAGATTGAACAATGCCAAAAGATAGAGGCAAACGGGGGCCCTATGGGGCATTTTTAGTTGGGATGCTCGAAATGCAAAATGGGATTTTTCTTATAGTCAAATGCGACGACCTCTTTAAAATGACATTTTCTCGCTCGATCCCCCATGAAAATTTCCAAAGGACCCCCCCCTTTGATGACTTAACTTCCCCATGATAAATCCCATAAGAAAAATTCGATTTGGATTTTCGAGCTCAAAACCAAAAAAGTTCTATGGTGTCCCCCCTTTGCCTCCCAAAAACTCCCATGTTAAATCCTATAAGAAAAAAATGGTCGGAATATTTGATCCATTGGATTCGAACTCGCACCCTGCGACCTGAAAATGTCCTCAGGGTGGTGGCCGAGGGGAGGTCACCGAGGGGGGTCGCCAATGGGTGACCGGCTTACAGTACTTACAACACATCTCCAGTCACAAACCTTACACCTAACCTAAATACCCCCCGATCGGGAGTAGGATATTCGCGTTAGCCGACTGCTCCAGTCGGTAAACGCAACCATCCTGCTCCATCGGGGGAATATTTTATTCTGTCATCTTCTTTAGCTGAGGGTGTACGCTTGTGGGTGTCCACAAGGAATTAGATTCTATTATCTGAAAGTAGTTTATTCTTTCACAAGAAAACATGATAAATGTTGTACAACTCTGACAGACGGAATTGATCGCAATTTTTTTGGCCACAATAACAATAGACCTCCGTGAGATGTCCTACACCTGTTCAATTACAACGGAAATGGTACGTACAAAAACAAAATCAACAGTTTCTTTGCCAATCTTTTTCGTCATCTTTTCGTTGTCTTCTTTCACTTTTCTCAAAAGTTTCAGCTTCTCTTCGTCTCTCATGGCACAGGCTGGTCCATCACGTGAGCTCTAGAGGCTTGTAGTAGTGCAATAAGTTAATTAAAACTTTTTAACAACGTTTACCTCTGTCGGCAGACGGGCAAGATGCTTTTCGTAGTGTGTGCCACGCGCCATTCTTCTCTTTGTCTTTCCTCATAATACCTTTGCCACAAGAACCTGAAAGCCTATGCATCATTCAGCAGTTTTCCTTTCAACTTAATGAAAGGGACCTTTAAGTTGCACACTTTCACACATTTGTACATACTCGTGCACCTTACCTTATGAATGGCACTGGGCATTCTTCCCTGTGTGTCTCGTACCTTTAGCTGCGGCAGCCAAGAAAACGCTGCGGTTCTAGTTTCTTTAGCAATCCCCGCATTTCTTTGTACGGTGAATCTAGAAGCTTGTTTTGTAATATGTGTGAGGTGAGGATGTAATGTCATAGGTAAGGTTGAGCTCACGGAATGGGATTGGAAGAAGAGGAGGAGGAAGAAAGATGGTGGAATTAGAATGCAGCAGATCATGCCCATGGAATGCCTTTTCTCCGTGCCATTGCAAGAACTAGTAAAGGGTTGGGAGCAAAAGAAAAATAATAAATCTAAAGGTAAAGAATACTGCGTGTGTACCTACCAGTGAGTTTGGGGACAGATGTGAAAGGAAGAAAACCAAGGGGAAGGCTTTGTGACCGCAGAGGAAAAATTGGAGGGAGGAAGGGAAAGGAGGACAATATATCAACAATTTGTCAAATAAGTCAAAGTTACAGGTTTCGTAATTTCTATTTGAGGCCGTACAACACGCCTCCAGCCTCTGTATCCCTTACCTCTCTCACCCATCTTTCGCATCGTCCGCAGTAAGTTCAATGTGCGCACTTTGCGTTGTTGTGTGTAGTGCAGAATGTGTGATTGTCCATTTTTCACCCATTCATTCCTATGTACTACGGGTAATGCATATCCATCATGATGTACATGTACACAAGATGTATACATAAGTATATGTGACGATAAGCAATAGAGATCTAGCTACTGTTGCAAAAAATTGGAGAGAAAATAACTCTTTTGCAGCCTGAACCATTACGAGAGACTGGTTAAAACTGGCTTCATCCAATATCCAAGTTTACACCAACATAAGTGAAAGCTTGGAGAGGAATGAACGGAGAGAAGGACGTCAAATATTTCATGGCTCTGTATCCATCAATTGGAAAAGTTTTGCAGGAGAGGAAGAATAAAGGGAGTGGGGAAGGGAGAGGAGTATAGAGAGAGAGAAATCTCTTCAAGTCAAGTACTCCATGGTGAGGCTTGGAATGTCCTTAACACACCCTCACTCTCATGCATTATGAATGAAGGAATTTGCAAATCTAATGTGATGTGCATTATTGTGTGATCTCTCCGTCTGGAGCATTTCGTATAATTTTTATTGTAATCTTTGACGGACGACAGGAAATACTGGGAGCGGGAGTAATATACTACAGCTCGAAAGATGCTGGAATTTTTTTGTGGGATAATCTTGTGCGATCATCATTATGAAGATCACAGTGCAGTGCTGGAATAGGTAAGAAATAGAGTAAGAAGTTTGTCTGTCGGCACTCCTGGACAAGTTCGCATTTTCAAATGAGCTCTCAACTCTCTTTCTCTATCACAGAAAGAGAAGGATTCCAAGTTCTACAGAGCATGAAATTCGCTCGAGCTCTGTATAAATCACAAGTTAATGTCAAGGATCGAAGTGATGCAGAAAAAAATTTCATAATGTCCTTAACATGATAATGTGCGTGCACATTATAATCAACTCTTTTTGTAATACGAGTTCATAAAAATAATAAAATGTCACCCTTGCTCCTCATTTCCATCCAACATATTAAATCAAATTGGAAACATTAAACTTGACTCTTCCTCGAAAAGTCTTGCCAACAAGTTCCCATATAAACTTTTCTCCCTACGAATAAATTTGCAAGCCATTCCTTCATGGAGCTAACATCGAGTCATGACTCACACAAAGATGAAATAGCCTTATCTTCTTTCCCCCAACTGTGAGCCAATTGTGAAATGAATTGGGCAGTTTCAAAGAGCCCTCGAATTAGAGAAAGAGCTTTGGAGAAAGATTCTTTCCTCAATGAAGGCAGATGTACACGGGAAAGTTATGTTTGACATTGCTAATGAGAGGCAATGCCATGATTGGTTCCATCGTTACGATCAGTTTTCCTATAGGTCTTCAAGAAAAATTTCAGGGTCGGTCTTGTGGTGGCACACACTTCAAAGCAAATTTCTTTTAAATATAAAAGATTTTGGAGAGCTCAAGTCTATATATCTGTCATATTCGTCTTCAAAGCAAGGACACCCATTGGGCAGTATTAAAATAAAGCGAAAAATTCAGGTTATCTGTTTTTTCCACAATTAATATGAGTCACATGGGTGCCATATATGTGTATGGCATGGTGGTGGAGAGGAAATTCGGTTTCAGGTTCGTCGAGCTACTCGGTGGCAATGGCTCCATCTTGTACGGGGAATCTGCTTCTCTTTTCCCTTTTGTATATAACCGATACAAGCTCACACTTCAAAGCTTTGCCAGAAGAAATGTTATCGCGGCAGACTGTTACTTACAATAAGTTCAAAGGTTACGTGATAAAACATCTCTGCACATATTACATGCCCTTACTGCATCGCAATTAATTAATATTACAGTATAACGTACATATAACATTGCAGTAAAATCTCCAAGGATACAAGGTTGCAAACTCTCTTAACCCTCTCTTAACTCTGGTGCGCATCCAAAGGTCAAGTAGAACAACGCAAAGGAGACGGAAACTTGTAGACGGAACAACAGAATTGGATGGCTAACAAGGAACTTGTGAAATCTAGTATAACTATCCCAGCTTGAACAGTTTGAAGTAGTTCCGCTCATGATGTCACAAGTTGGCAGACAGGAAAACTAGAGTAAATTTCCTAGCTAGTTGCAAAGTTCTCCTATAAAACCCTTCGCTCAGTTGCACGCTGTACGGTTGAAGACATTAAAATTTGCAAATGTAGCCAATGTTTTACCTCTAGCTACGTTTATCTGTAATGAGAAGGATTAACTGCCTCTACCAGTTTAAGCATGGAGACAGACAATCTAAATGCAAATAACATTCCTCCTCCTTTGTTTTCTTTTTACTTTAAGCGAACATGCATGTAGCATCATTTCAGCTTGAGCATTGAGGAGCACACACATACTTACACTCGCGCATATGCAGTGAACATATAGAGAGAAACATAAAGTGATTCACGTCCTGTCTCCTCAAAGATTCCATTGCTCAGTCAGCAGATAGACGCTTTCATCCTTTTTCCATTCATGCAAGCGCATACATGGACACACTGGTGTGCGTATACATATATGAGACGATAGTGGGGGATAGAAACGTCGTGTTGGGTCCCATCATTTGATCATGGCATTTTCCACCCTCAAGGGTATAACTAGGGAGTTTTGAAGGAGAAAGCAAACAGTAGGAGCACAGTGGTGGTGGTGGTGATGTAGACCTAAAGGCATTCTCTCTCATATCGCCCAAAGCTGCGGAATCAGCTAAAAATCAGTGAAATATTCCTGGAATTATGTACGCTTGCTAGATCAAGGTTTAAAGTCTCATTTGATGTCGTCTTACTCCTCCTGGATCTCTTCCCCTTGCTTTCTTCTATCTTTTTACACAGAGAAAGTTACCTGAAGCGCATTGCTTTTTTCCCTTCTAGAACTCTTGAATGACATAATTTTATTCATAATTTGACGTACAGACAGTTTTTTCCTTTTCCAAATTCACTCGAGTGCGGAAAATTGTATGGGAATTTGAAGTAAAAGTCCCTGATCTATCATGTGAATCCACAGAAAGATAGGATTGGGAGCGAGGACGACATGACTTTTACATTGAGAGCTGGTTAATTGGACTGGAGAGGATGTGTAGGGAAAATGTAAGGTTTTTCTACAAATATGAAATGGAGAAGATAGGTACTACTACAGTAGTTGGTAAAAAGAAGTAGAAAATTTCTAGCCATCACCCTCAGGGGATCCCGTTAAAAATAACTTTGATGTTGACGATGATGATGGGAGGCTTTGTGCGTTTGAGCTGAGCGAGAGAGAACTTGCTGTCATCTTATCTACGTTACGGGAAAAAGCAACAATGGATGCACTTTAGAGAGACATGTTTACAAAGGAAGCTCACTCTATCGGTAAAATAAATTTAATTTGTGTGGGAGAAATGCACCGAGGCTTCAATACACCGAGCGCTCACACATATGCCAAGCCTTTCTTCTCTGTACTACAACTACATACAACACAGTCTCTTTTACTTTGCTGACTCTCATCATGAAGATCATGTGGTGGTGCGTCAAGTCCCAGCAGTAACGTTGCTACACTTACAGTAGTTTATGATCCCATTTCATTCTGGTTTCCATGTCTCTTTTTAAAGCGATCTATAGAATAGGAGAACTAGTATGCTGTATGATATTAAAGGGGAAAAGCATATGCAAAAGCACAAAAGTGGAGCAGCCCACGCGGAAGGCATCCCTGGAGGTTTCCCTCAGATGAGAATTTTCCCATTTACAGCATCACTCGCACTTGTAAGATTAACATATCTCCTCCTCCTTCTCTCTCACTACACACACTGTTCCGGTGACAGTCATTCCAGCTTGAAAAAACTCCATGTCGAGTCACCGAATTTTATGAGCCACGTCGGCAAGACCACACGACTAGAGTCTGAATACTTTATAGCAGCGAACAAGTCAACGGTCTGTCTGCCTACCCGCACAGTGACTACGAGTTATGACATGAGACAAATTTTATTAGTGGCCTTTGCACTACAACTCTGCCTGTAAGAACCAGGAGGTTGATCTATTGACGTTGAATACATATAGCTTCCTTCACTCCAAGGCAAAACGCAGGTGATGACGCCAGGACTAATAATTGACTCCATAAATATATTGAACAGTACGTGAGTCATGTCAAATTTGTTTGATCCTGTTCAATAGATAATGATAATAATGTATAAGGTACCTTAGACGCACAAACATCTACTGGTATCTCGACCGCCGACGGGCTTTCTACATTTTCTGCTTTTGTTCACACGGAAGTCTATACAGCTTTGACAATGGGACTCACATCCCAATATCCTTCCAATATCAAAGAAAAACTTTAGTTGCCTATACACAGAAGGATGATCTTGAGGAGATCTTTTACGAGCCAATGGTTCCAGTCTTAGTGTATTTACACGTCAAACTAAATATGAGTAGGATACAAGCGTAAAGGATAATAATGTTGAATAGGTGATATCAAGTTATATTGCCTCCACACAAGAGGCAGCCCCTCATGTCCCAAGAAATGTTAATACTACGTGGGATTTAAACCTAAAAGTCATGCTACTGGTTCAAAATACGACGTCCTTGATCGCATATAAATTAGATAGAAATCTTAAGAGGATCAGAAGATGGCCATAAAAAGGAGACAGAAAGGAGGTGGAGGAGGACCATGGGCTTTTCTCCACATCTCTATATCCGAATGTGCGGGGGTAAAAGACAGAGACATTTCATGTATGTTCTTTATAGAGCCACTACTTCGTCTTCTGGTTAAAGCTGAGGTAGTCCGACAGAAAAAAATGATGATTTTGATGAGCGACATGAAGGGAGTTTGCGTGTACCCCGAGCTAGCTTATGAGCTGAGCCAAAGACGAAGGGAAAGCCTCTTCGCTTCGTTCCTGCACCACGAGTATAAGCTTTGCCTGTGGCTTTGGAAAACTTTCAGTCTTGAATAGTCCTCGTTCCAGTATCTTTCGTCTCTCTCTCTCAACGCATCTTGCTTTCTTCACGCATCATAGAAATCATCTCATGCTGTTCCAACTTGGTCACGTGACTATCTAATTTTTCTCCTACACTGTTTGGTTAAAGCTGGTCCGGTCCGCTAAAGCAAATATCAAAGAAGGCTAAAATTAGTAATTGTGCTTTTAGAAATTAAGATTGTGTCTGGCTGTGTACATACTATTATAAAGATTGTATTTTAAATACTCACATGTTGTTTGTCCTTCAGAAGTGGTGATCGTGGTGGTGATGCCGAAGAAATGGAAGAAATTAAGCAGTGTAGTAGTTATACAGAGAGATACTTGAGCATTACAAGGCCCGCCTTCCCTATTAATTTCCCTCTTTCTCTCCCTCTCTCCAACATTATGGCCGAATAAATAATGACCAAGCTCTCCAAGTTTTGTATTCATCTCTTCTTCTTCCTCCTCCTCTCTTCTTTAAGTCGTTATAACTTGCTAGATCCATATGTCAAGTGAACCAAGTTGCTTTCCCTGTAAAGAAGGACAGACTAAGTTTGAAAATTTCCACAAACTGTATCTCCGTGGACCATCACACAATGTGCATCGTGAAGAGACACTGTAAATATCCCTCGTGATTTATTTTTCAAACTTTCAATTTCACAACAACAGCAACAAGAAGAAGAAGAAGGGAACGGATCCTTTTGATAGAATTAGTGTGGGCATCCTTCCAACAACTTGAAGACAGAGCGGCCGAAGAAACTTTTCCGATCTCATGTACATAATAATCATCATAAAGAACCCTGCTGTATATGTGTGGTGAACCCAAGTTGATTAGAAGATGGACACAAGAAGTGTATAAATTTGCCTGAGAAACTTGGGGATCCCTCTCTGCTCTCATGGTCTCTCTTTTCCGGCCACAGACGATATATCCCTCCTGTGACTCCAACATCCAAGTCCCGGTGGGCCACTGAAGACGTTCAAAGTTGCTGCTCTAACAGCTGTATGTGGGAAGATGAATGCAGCCGTCACATTAGTCACATTGCTGGGATTTCTGGCTTCCAAACTCACAGGTATGTCTTTCTCTAAACTTTTCGTGGGCTCTTCTAGTCGTTGAAAATTAAAAATCAAGTTTAAATTAGGGGTACATTTTAGCATCTGACATTTGGGTAGTTTTAACCTCTGTGAGAAGCAGGAAAGGTCATTGAAGTTAGTAGCATGCATAGCTGAAAATGCCTACATTGTTGCTAAGAATCTGACTCGTATCTTTTATGCAAACTGGCAGAATCCGAGCTTGTTTATCCTATACGAAGCCATTAGAGTACCCTTACCATTCACACTTTATTTCCTGTTATATTTGGCTAGTGGAGGTTTGGAATGGCTGCGTAATCTAAGCCCATGTATGGCTAAGAAGAAACCGTGCAGCCCTACATCTCCTTAGCAAATGTCCTTGAGCAAACACCCAATATCACCAACTTAATGGCTTCCTTTCTGCAACAACTGAGAAAGGGAATCAATGGAAATTACTCTTGATATACCGCTGTGTTCTCTGTAGCTTCAAAGGATTTTGGATTGAATGAGGAAAGTGTGATGGGAGTCGTTCTAAGATTGCTGTGCACATAGTATGAGCTTGTGGATGTATTCAAGACGAAATGTGCACTCCCTTGCATCACAGTTGTGTGCGTTCCTAATGGAACTTCTGTCCTGGAGAACACATTGAATTTAATGTTCATTTCTTAATCTTAATGTTGTTGGTAAGAGGAAGGCGAGATGGAAGAGGAGACGACAACAACGTGAAGTTTATTTCAGTCATAAGTTTCATTGATGACTTGTATGTGTGTCTTGATGTGTTCCAGGGTGCGATGGTCTGAGGGATGTGCGACTTCTGGCTCCAAATTACGTCAGACGAGGAGAGAGCGTCACATTGTCTTGTCACTATGACATGGAACAGGATACATTGTATGCCGTGAAATGGTACCGTGGAAACAAAGAGTTTTACCGCTATGTCCCCAAAGAAGTTCCACCAACTCAAGTCTTCCCCATTTATGGTATCGAAGTTGATGTGAGTGGCATCATTTTTAATAGTTAGTTCGTCCTATGGATCATCTTGTAGGACGAGAAGAAACATGCTTGATTGTAATATAGGGAGCCTTTATCTAGTCCAGCATGAGAGGACCAGGAGGATAGTGTGATGCGGTAGGGAGAAAACCCAATTTGCTGTCTCTCACCGTGATGATGATGGCGAACTATATAATGTACTTGGAGGATGTGATAGCTTCTTTGCGTTTGTATTATCCACAGTGTGATATTGTTGCTGAACACGACCTTTTGTTCCGCCTGACTTGCTCTTAATGTGCCAGCATAGATGATTTAGGGAGCATTACGTTAGCATTAAAACTTGTTGGAGAGCCATGAATTTCGGCTTTGGGCACTTACAGTCTGTATGTGTAACTTTGTAATGTTTTATCATCATCATCCCTTTCCAGATTCAGGGTTCAAACGCTTACGATGTGATCCTTCGTGATGTCCCATTTGAGATTACGGGAAAGTACAAATGCGTTGTGTCGGCTGAGGGAACATTCCAAACGATTCAAGACGTGAAGGAAGTTACTGTGATCGGTAAGGGAATTTTATTTCTAACTCAGCCATGTCAAAAATGAGTAAATTTTTTGCGACATTCCGAGTATGCCGCACACCTGAAGGCAACAGGGTCTGTAGATACTATGTACAAGCGTACGTACACGCAGGCGAAAGAAGTAGAGCGGAAATTTAATCCATTTCTTCTTTGTGTCCTTACATGTGTCTTTCCCCATGTTGTCCTTTAAAAAGCTGTCAGCTATGGGAGTCCAATATTATCCATGAGTCAAGATGAATTCCAACCAGGAGACTCAATAGTAGCCAATTGCTCGTTAAAGAAGACTTCACCAGCAGCAAATATCACCTGGTTCATTGATGATAAGCCGGTACGTCTTACTATGTTTACATTCTACTTGATCTTGCTAACATTCAAGGACGGCATAACTAATAATATAACGGTGGCAACCGTGTGTTCACAAAGGCAAAATTCAAATTGCTTCCCAACTCCAACTCCGCAATTTCTTCCACACGTGTATGTA
>JAQIWI010002721.1:0-11668 GCA_034698825.1 Deuterosminthurus bicinctus | reverse complement strand
GCACTAGGGCTTGGCTAGCGCTTTGTTATCTGTTTTTCCTACGTACATTGTGAATCCTGATATTAAAAACTTCAAGACTAGTTTAGTTCAGTCAGTACGTACTCAAAACTAAATCCTCACAGAGTCTTTGCATAAATTCAATGAATGATTAATTTAAAAAAAAAACTTTCTACTCCTAAGTTCCTGCTGGGGTGTCTTGGAACTTGACTTGACATTTACAACGATGAGTCGTGGAATTATTTCTAGCCGATTTGCACACGAGAGCACTAGAAAAAATGCCCATTGTATCAAACTAACATTCAAATGCATATTTCTTAAAGCAAGTATTTACAAGTCGTTTAAATGCGGGTGCGTGTGAGCTATATTATTATGACTTTCCCTTTTTGCTACACTACTGCTTACTTGACCACATTGCAAAGTTATGCAGGGGATTTTGTAGTACGCATTCACTCTCACCAGTCACATCAACGGCCTACATATCCTTGGTTTCATTTTCTGGGTTTTTACAATATGGAGAAGTGGGAAATGTAGGAAAAACAGCTGCAAAGAATACCAATACCTAGATATCCAGCAGGATTCCTTTGTTCCTCTCTATAGTTCTACCTGGTCGTAAATTGACTTGGCTGGTACTCTCTGTGTATGTTAACTGGCTCTCCTCTCACACTCATTCCCACTCTCTCCATCATGCTTTTCCCTCTAACTTGCGTCTTGATAAGTGTGCAAAAATCTTCCTTTTCTAGGTAAAAATATTGAAGAATCTATGGGCCCCATTTCTGGATACATTCTGATTCCTCTATCAGCATAAATGAACTAGTGAGTGACCAAGTCGGGTAATACCCTTTGAAACAACGGGATTTGCAGGGATTTAGTGTGGGGGCGAAAACGCTTTCTCTTTCTAATGGTCATTTATTTATTATTCAGCTGACCAAGGGGAAAGTCAAAGTTGTTGAAATTTAATGATATTTCCGCGGTCACTCACATCATCTTAAGTGAAGGACGTCGCAAAGTTAGTGGAGGAACGAGAAAACAAGACGTATTTGAGTTTTACTCTGCTTAAGCGTTACCTTGGGTACAAGTTGTAATAGTGAGAAGAAGTGAGTCCAAGTTCTCCTTTAAAGCCTCTTGGTAATTTGAACTTTTCAGCCCAAAGTCGAAGACTTTAGACTTGATGTCACTTGGGCAGTGACTTTATTCATTCAAACCAAGACTCGAAGTCACTTTTGGTGATGGCTTTACGTCATTTGGACCAAGACTAAGTTCACTAAGGTGGATAATTAGGTGACTTGAAGTCTTGGTCGAAATTAATTCAGGTCATCGCCCAAGTGGATTCAAGTCATGGACTTAATGCTTAAAAATCACCGCCGAAGTGAGTTTAAGTCTTGGACTAAACTAATTAAAGGCACTGCACTGTCAAGAGACGTCAAGTGTTGGCCCGAATGACTAAAAGTGGCTCTCCAAGAGACTTTAGAATTTTTGTCACTTGGGCAGTAGCTTTGACTTTACTTCATTTGAACCAGCCACGTTTTGCGGCTACTTTAAGTCATTTGGACCAAGACTAAAAGTAATTTGGGCTGGGCAGTGGATTTAATTCATTTGGACCAAGACCAAAATTCAAGGCGGATGATTAGGTGACTTTAAGTAATGGTCCAAATGACCACCATACCATCAAGAGACTCTAGACTTGATGTCACTTGGGCAGCCACGTAAATTCATTTGAAACAAGACTCTAATTCACTTTTGGCGGTGACTTTAAGTCATATGGATCAGCACTGAAAGCCACTTGAGCGATGAATTTACGTAATTTGGACCAAGATTTCATATCACTTGAGCGGTGGATGTTATTCATTTGGACCGAGACTTCAAGTCGCTTTCAGCGGTGATTTGGAGTTTGGCATGGCAACTGGGATGTCGTTTACTTTGTTTTTTGACAAAAATAAACGAAGCTAACAAAGCCTTGGCGGTTGCGTATGGAAGCCTTGGCCAACAACTTTATACTCCCATTTAATGGGGAGCAGAGCGCAAATGTTTGTAGTATGCTACGTGGCGACAGCTTTGATCTGCTTGCGGAAGCACGTAGACACTAGCTCTAAAATTTGAAGTTAATCTCGCGTTCAACAGTATCAACAATGTTTTGGATTCTGGAAAATCAAGTCCAACTAAAAGGGCAGTGCTTGAATGCAATTAAGTTGCCCTTTATCTATTTGTGCTAAAATCTCTTCGGGTTAGAAAATGTTTGTGTTAAAATCCATTCGTCTTGAAATCCATTCGTATTAAAATATATTCTCCTTAAAATCCATTCGTGATAGAATCCATTCGTAATAAAATCCATTCGTGATAAAATCCATTCGTGATAAAATCCATTCGTGATAAAATCCATTCGTAATAAAATCCATTTTAGATAAAATCCATTCGTGATAAAATCCATTCGTGATAAAATCCATTTTAGATAAAATCCATTCGTGATAAAATCCATTCGTGATAAAATCCATTCGTGATAAAATCCATTCGTGATAAAATCCATTCGTGATAAAATCCATTCGTAATAAAATCCATTCGTGATAAAATCCATTCGTGATAAAATCCATTCGTGATAAAATCCATTCGTGATAAAATTCGTTCGTCGTAAAATCCAATCATGTTGAAATCCATTCGTGCTGGAATCCATTCGTTGTAAATCCATTCGTGTTGAATCCGTGTGTGTTTAAATTCGTACATGTTAGAACCAGTTCGTGTTAAAATCCGTTTGTGACCTGCTCTCCCAGCTTGATTAAAACATCCGAGCCCCGACTGACAATGCGCATTTCCCAGGGGGTACGCGCGGATTCATAAGAGTTTACGAGAGCTTACACCTAATGTTTAGCAAGTTAAGCCGTTTAACTTAACACGGGGGTTGAAAATTCCATGTTAAATCCATTAAGAAAATATCCATTTTGGATTTCAAGTTTTTTTTAATTAATTGATATTTTTTTAGCCGTACAGCCGAATGGCTTTACAGGCAATTTATTCTAGGTACACACTTCTGTGAGTATTCATTGACATCCCGGTGTAGTCGCCAAAATAGTTGCATTTACTAATATTTTCGAGTTTCATTAGAAGCACAATTGTGCATCCTCTTAATCCATATCACATTCCCCTGATTTGTGCGAGTTTGTGGCGGAAGATTGTGGTTGTAGGAAATGCAGATTCTAAAGCGCCTGCGGTTTGTGCACAAATTTTCTGTTGTGGGTTTTACACAGGATGTTGTTCCTTTTTCATAGCCTAAGCCACGCCGTCGGCCGGTATAAAAATTGCTCAAAATTGTGTGAAATTAAGAACGTATCTCTGTGAAATTTTGCGTAAAATTCCGTCTCTTTGTAAGTTTTCACAAACGAACGGAAGGGCAAGACATTGAAAATGCCGTTTCTGTCAAAATGACACGAACTTTGATATGGACTTTGATACGGACTTTGACACGGACTTTGACCCGGAATTTGATACGGTCTAGATATTCAAACGGCATTTTCAATGGCATACCGTTTCGTTCGTTTGTGAAAACTTCTGAAGAGACGAATCTTTACACAACATTTAATTCCGCATCAAACTCCCTCAAAGTCCGTGTCAAAATCAGTGTCAAAGTCCTTGTCGAATTATGTCAAAGTCCTTGTCGAATTATGTGTCAAAGTCTGTGCCAAATTCTGTGTCAAAGCCCGTGTCGAATTCTTTGTCAAAGCCCGTCTCGAATTCTTTGTCAAAGTCTGTGTCGAATTCTGTGTCAAAGTCCTTGTCGAATTCTGTGTCAAAGTCTGTGCCGAATTCTGTGTCAAAGCCCGTGTCGAATTCTTTGTCGCAGCCCGTGTCGAATTCTTTGTCAAAGTCTGTGTCAAACTCTGTGTCAAAGTCCGTGTCAAATTATGTGTCGAATTATGTGTCGAATTCCGTGTCAAATTCTGTATCAAAGTCTGTGTCAAACTCTGTATATGTAAAAGTCCGTGTCAAAGTCTGTCAAATTCCGTGTTGAATCCCGTGTCGAAGTCTGTCAAATTTCTTTTAGTATACTTGTGAAATTCCGTTTCAAACTACTCAACAAAATATGTTTAGAAAAATTGTATTAGTCAAATTAAATCCACCTTAAGATGAGATGAGACAAGATGACAATATGAGACTTCACATTTATGGCACCATGTTAAGTGCTGTTGGGATAATTTACAATTTTCCAATCAATCAATTACCCATGGCTTTTGCAATGACTCCTTAGAGACCTCAAAGTTTAATGCGCGTGTACTGACTTCCTCCGTGTAGCATTTCATTGTGTCATGTCATGTGCGTATTACGTTTGATCCCCATTGCATCGCCTCCGACATGAAATATTATTTTGTCAGTATGTGTGCTGCTTGAATCTTATCCAGCTTTTGCGGTACAACATTAGCACAAGTTTCCGATGGGACAATATGGGCTGCTGAGAACGTTTAATTTTGGATGTTTCAGGAGCAGCACAAGTATGTAGAGCCATGCTAATACTAGTCGAAGTCATCAAGTATTAATATGCTGAAAAAAGACACTACCCTTCAAATTTTTAGTGCAATAGAAGGGAATGATGTGAAATAAAGTGTGTCTGTGACTCTTCATTTTTCCCACCATGGCTACCTGTAAGTCGTGTACCCATCCACCGACTAATTTGAGTCCCGCAAAAATCCCGATGCCAGTTGAGTTGGTAGCGAGAGCTGGTACTGGTACGGTTGCGGCATCGGGCTCCCAACAATGAAGTCGAATACAAATCCTTCGATACCCAACGACAGTCCTGTTCGTCCTGTATACACACGACCACCTGGACCTCCTCAATTAAGCATTGGTTCCGATAAAGGTAAGTTTGATCTACTACAGGTGAAGTGTGTAAGCTTGCATTCTTAAAAATCATGAGGTCAGTCGAGCTGGAATATTTCAAAAGCTTTTAGAATAAAGTTAAGACCCAATGGAAGGGATAAATAAACGGATTTCTACGAATCAATACCGATGGCTGTGGTGTTATAAATGTAAGTTCGTAGCACGAGCCAAAGGTGGAGTAGTCCACACTTAGAAGTCGACCACGGGTGACAGCCGTGGATTTTGAATGCAAAGATAAAGTCACCTTGACCGTTGGCAAGCCCACTGATGACACCACCCCAGGTCCCATTTCCATGCTTCACGTACTTTCGAGGGTACTTGTGTAAGGTGACCACACGGGCAACAAAAATATATAGGACTAATATGTGAAAAAAAATTAACCCGTCTAAAACAAGTTAGAATTGTTTTTCATCGGGGCGTGTGTTGCTGTACCTATAATGTACACCCTGAAGAAATTTTGGCGCTTTAGAAATATATTTGTGGAGTTCACTACATTTCATGTTCAGATTTTAGTGAACTCAAACGCTTGCTGTTGGACTATCCACCGCCAGTTGTGTCTTTTATTCGGTCCATATACTACCAAAAATTCTAGAGAAAACTCGTTCAGCCGAAGCGTTCTTTCCTATCATAAAAAACGTTTATTCGTATGTAAAAATTATTATATATCATAACGGAGATATGAGATTGCCATATGGCAATCTCATATCTCGGTTATGATGAGTGGATCGTTACTTTTACCAGGCAAGCAAAGGATATATTTAGATCCATAAATCATTAAAACTGCTATTCTTGCCCATTGCAGCAGCACAATGTCAAAATCTTTAGACGCTGTGTGGTGAAATAATGAATCAACATACTCAACGCGCGTTGAATCTTACACTCTGCGCCAAATTAGAGTTTGTAATAGTTTTGAATGCTAGAATGTGATGCGACTAACTGTAGGCTCAACGGCTGACTACTTATGTAACACCACATTCTTCTAACAATTCCTCAAGAATGGAAATAATAGGACTTTGTGCAGGGCTTATTGAAATATAGGACTTTTTTGCCGTTTTAAGACATTTTAATAGTTAATAGGACTCGTTATCGAAATATAGGACAGTCCTATTAAAAATAGGACGGATGGTCACCTTATACTTGTGGACGGTGTAGGTGAAGTTCATCAGTGGGGATGCGAGTTGGGAAAGCTCGACCGAGATCCCAAGGGACCGATGTTGCGTTTTGATAGTGTGGGACTGTGAGTCAAAACCTGCAAGATCTAGGTGCCCGTTTCGAATGATCAAATGTTTCATATGGAAGTATTTCGCATCGCTGACCAGTCCAATTGAAATCAATTCAAACTTTCAAAGTTGTGCCAGTAATTCGGCATAAAGTTGTAAATCTTCCACGACAAAAATAATTTTGAATTTCAACTGTTTGAAACTCGTTGAGTTCAAAATACTTTGCAATCGTCACCGATGCGTGCACAAAAGTACATAGAAGCAACTTTTGCAAATTGAGAAGGATTCTGCTGATGTTTTGTCGTCTTCAATGTGGATCACCAGAGTGAGCCACTGCCTGAAATGAGTGGACCCGAGCAGCTTTAAATACAAACTGTTGTCCCAAACACCCACAGATGTAATTAATTTTGTTGTAATAAGAGCAAGGTCAAGGGTACTGTTGGGCTCAACCATTGCATTGCTGGTGGTGGCTTGTTTTCATTGCAAATTAATGGAGTATAAAGACTCCAATGAGTCTGATTGTTATGAAGCAAGGTTGAATGGTAGCAACAATAATGTCAGTCTTTGTTAACTGGAAGTGAAAGCTGGAGAGAGCTAAAGGAATAATGCAAAGAGCGAAGCTTTCTCTTTTTAATGGCCATTTATTTATTTTTCAGCTGACCAAGAGGAAAGTCAAGGTAGTTGAAATTTAATGATATTTCCGCCGTCATTCACATCATCTTAAGTGTCGGACGTCTCAAAGTTAGTGGAGGAGCGCGAGAACAGGGAGTATTTGAGTTTTACTCTGCTTAAGCGTTACCTTGGGCGCAAGTGGTAATAGTGGGAAGAAGTGAGTCCAAGTGCCTCTTGGTAATTTGAACACTTCAGCCCAAAGTCGAAGACTGTAGACTCGATGTCACTCGGGCAGTGACTTTATTCATTCGACCCAAGACTCGAAGTCACTTTTCGCGGTGACTTCCAGTCAATCGGACCAAGACTAAAGTTCACTAAGGCGGATGCTTAGGTGAATTTAAGTCTTGGTCCAAATGAATTAAAGTCATGGCCCAAGTGGATTCAAGTCATGGACCAGACCAAATGCTTAAATATCACCGCCGAAGTGACTTTAAGTCTTGGTCTAAACTAATAAAAGGCACTGTCAAGAGACTCTAGACTTGATGTCACTTGGGCAGCCACGTAAATTCATTTGAACCAACACTATAATTTTTTTTGGCGGTGAATTTAAGTCATTTGGATCAGCACTTCAAGCCACTCGAGCGATGAATTTAAGTTATTTGAACCAAGACTTCATATCACTTGGGCGGAGGATTTAATTCATTTGGACCGAGACTTCAAGTCACTTTTAGCGGTGATTTGATGAGGAAGGATACATTTAAAAATATCGGAGTAAAGAGTTAGCAGTCAATCTTAAGCCAAACTCAGTTGGGCATGGCAAGTTGGATGATATTTCCTTTTTTTTTTACCAAAAATAAGCAACACTGCAAAAGTCTTGGCGGATTGCGTAAGTAAAGCCTTGGCCGACAACTTTACTCCCAGTTAATGAGAAGGAGAGCGCCAATGTTCGTAGTATGCTACGTGGCGACAGCTTTGATACGCTTGTTGAAGCACGTAGACACTAGCACTAAAATTTGAAGTGAAGCTTGCGTTCAACAGTTTTAAGCATGTTACGGATTTTAGAAAAATCAAGTCCAACTAAAAGGGAAGTTCTTGAATGCAATATAGTAGCACTTAATGTATTTGTGTTAAAATCTCTTCGAGTTTAAATATGTTGGTTATAAAATCAATTCGTGTTAAAATTTAGTTGTCTTAAAATCCAATCGTGATAAAATCCAATCGTGATAAAATTCGTTCGTGATAAAATCCATTCGTCTTAAAATCCATTCGTGCTAAAATCCATTCGTGGTAAAATTCGTTTGTCGTACAATCCAATCATGTTGAAATCCGTTCGTGCTAAAGTCCATTCGTCGTGCTAAAATCCATTCGTCGTGCTAAAATCCATTCGTCGTGCTAATATCCATCCGTCGTGCTAAAATCCATTCGTTCTGAAATCCATTCGTAGTGCTAAAATCTATTCGTGCTTAAATCCATTCGTTGTAAATCCATTCGTAATCAAATCCATTCTTGTTAGACTTCATTCGTGATAAAATCCACTGGTGGTAAAATTCGTTCGTCGTAAAATCCATTCGTGTTATTAATTCGTGCTAAAATCCATTCGTCTTAAAATCCAGTCATGGTAGAACCCGTTCGTGTTAAATTCCGTTTGTGACCTGCTCTTCCAGCTTGATTAAAACATCCAAGCCCCGACTGACAATGCGCATTTCCCAGGGGGTACACGCGGATTCACATTAATTTAGGGGAAAATTGTAGCACACAGCTCGTATGTTAAGAATGTGAAGCCGTTCGGTTGAATGGTCCTTGGCAGAAAATCAAAAATATTTTTTTCTGAAATCCAAAATGGCAATTTTCTCATGGGATTTAACACGGGTTTTGAAAGTTAGCTTAGGGATGTTGCTTTGTTGTTTTTCCAGCGATGCTTTTAAAAGTTACAAAGGGTTTCCGCTGTGGTAAGTTAAAAGTCCCATGTTAACTTCCTTTTGGAAACGGTTATTTTGAATTTCGAAAATTCTCGATTTTTAGATTATTTAAATGAGCCATTCAGCCGAATGCGAATGGATTTGACTACGATACATACTAGGCATGTACTACAGTTTCCCCCTTATGTCACATGAATCCGCGTTTACCCCCTGGGAAGTGCGCACTGTGAGTTGCTTTTTCAGTCAAATTTATTTGAGCCTGAGAGAAGCCACAGTTCCTGTCATTATTGGAGCAACACCATTTCATGAAGTGCTGGGCTTGTCCAAAGCCATCATTACTACACTTGGACGATTAAAGGATCACCAAGTCTTTCTGGATGCGATGAGTTTTTCAGAAATTCTAGAATTCAAAACGCAGGGGAGGTTGTTGTTGGACAAGTATGTTGGGTCATTGGAGAGCTTTGTTCAGACTTTGTTTGGTATATTGCGGACAAGACTTGAACTGGCTCCGAGGCAGTTTGGTTCGGTTGACTGTGTGCATGTTCTTGATGATCGAGGTGTAATTAACTCAATTTTTTTTGCTTCAGCTGACAGTGTTTGACTCACAATGCAAATTTTTCAGCGAGTACACCGGGATCTCAATGATTGCTGGTGAAATCTTTAGTACACGCCTATTATATACTAGATACCTAGGCCGTTAGAGTGTGCGGCTCTCCGGAGACGCACAAAGAATTTCAAAAACAAGTTTTTTTGGAATCAAAATGGCCATGATCTTAGCGGATTTGACATGGGTGTTTTAACTAACGTTAGTTACCCTATGCTTAGTTGAAAATTCCATGTTAAATCACATAAGACAATGACCATTTTGGATTTCCAGATTTTTTAATTTTTAGATATTTTATATGAGCCGCACAGCCGCATGGCTTTACAGGTAATGTATTCTAGGTGCAGGCTATGCATTCTGCCAGAATTCATTGAAATCCCGGTGCAGTCATTATTAGAAGCAAAATGCGTCCTCTAAATCCCTCATCACATAATTGAAAAAATACTTGGTCAACCTAAAAAGAATTACGAGGCGTGGAATGAGGTGTTTCAACCATTTATAAAACGCTTTTGGAGCAAGATGTTCGCCTGCTTAGTTCTGGGCGTTTGAATAAAGAGGACTTAAATTTTAGCAAACAACAAACATGAGCGCCAGAGGGGTAGTCGACTAGAAATGTGTGAAAAGTTTACGATAGGCATTGAGACGTAAAAGAGAAATAAGCTGGTGGTGAAATGCTCAAAAAGGCTAAATGGGATTAAGTTTCTGCACAAAGTTCTCATGAAATGGCATGAGCTCAATCCGCCACCCAAGAGCATAGAGTGGCCCAACATTATTGCTCGCGTTGTGGTTTGTGGATAGGAAATTTGCCTTAATTACCAGCTCTCCCAGCCTCTTACATACTATGCTTCGAGAGTCCTGCGATTTTGGCCGAGTTTGAATGGCTAACAATACGGAAAGTAAGTAGTTTTCTACAACTAGATGAACATACTGTCTGACTGCTGTCCAAATCGTCGGCGTGGTTTAGTTTAGGTTATCCTGCCGTGTTCAAAATTTATTTTTGCTTAACTTTGAGCTCGTTTACTCCTCCGGTCTTGAACAAGTAATCGTTTTTTACTAAAATAATGACATTTAGTGCATCCCTGGCCTTGAGCCACACTTTGTTCTCCATCACTGAAGGCTATTTCTGTGGTGTCACTTTCTAAATGAGCAAGATTACTGGCTCTCTTTGCTGACGTTTTGCTGAGTTCCTTAAATCTAGCTGCTTTAGTTTTTTGTCCATATTTTCAACTTTTTAGTTATGTTGGCAAGATTTAATCAGAAATTTCTTGCGATTTTAAAATCGTCGAATCGTGCATTAGTTTTTTACTGTTAAGTTCGCCGGGCAATGCAGCCTTCAAGCACCACAAAACGTAACGCTTAGTGCGACAGTGACGTGGATTTAAATTGAAAATATCCCCCCGTTGGGGTGTAAGCTAGTCGTGGTATAAGGGGTGGTGGTTCCCCAAAAATGGAGGAGTCATGGTGTCGGACCTAGGGCCCGAGAGGGGCTGTTCTGGCGAATGATTATGATGTCAAGTGAACGCCAGGCAATCGAGGACGTGCCTTTTAATCGTCATCGATTTCGGTGTCGAAATCGGCATCAAACTCGGCATCGAAATCGGCATCAAACTCGGCATCGAAATCGGTATCGAAATCGGCATCGAAATCTGCGTCGAAATCGGCATCGAAATCTGCATCGAAATCGGCGTCGAAATCGGTTGAACTATGCTTTAAGATCGGGTCAAGGGGTAACTGTGCTTCAGCATTTGCCCTATGTGAAAGCGTAGTAACCTCCTGAGGCTTGTTGCATAAACGTTACAAGTCGACAATTGTCAGTCATCCCCGTATGCTTCCCAATGCAGGTGACTGACAATTGTCCACTTGTGACGTTTATGCAATAGGCCCCTGGCACTATGGCCAATCATTTCCCTCCAATCACAATAACAAAAAGTTCAAGCAAACACAAATTCAAATTCCCTCTCCAGATGGCGTAAAGTCTCATTGCGCGCCCTGACGTCACAACATATAGCGATTAGCATAGCAGCTAAATATCTAAGGCGTCATTCGCAGACTTTCTATTCTCACCTTATTTCCATCTCCCTCTTTCACCGCCCGAAAAACCGCTAAAACAATTTATCGCCGACTTTTCATGGTCGAAAGGCACAATGGCAAACCGTTGACTTCCATTTGACATCATCCTCACTCCCCCCGAAATTCCTAGCGGGCACCCGGGCTGCGTAGCGGGACCACCTTTTTTTGACAAACCCCACTCCACCACCAGCAATACAGTAGTCGTGGTTATATTTATGTATGCCACGACTAGAAAAAACGGGCAGAAGGATGGCATCTGAAGGTTTTTGGGGTAAATATGTGCCATTTCAACCTTTGTGTATTACAATGGGCACTCGTGTAAGCTTTTTGTTTGCCGGCAAAAAATGTGATTTTATCTAGTGCTAGCTGCATTTCTCAAGGGG
>JAQIWI010002720.1:0-11675 GCA_034698825.1 Deuterosminthurus bicinctus | reverse complement strand
AGAGAGAGAAAAATGCATATGAGATGATCATACTTCTCGAGTTATATAATGCACCCGCAGACGTATGGATTCCGTCATCCGACACCGATACTTGACTTGTACACACCACACCACAAACACGCACAAAACACATACACACATGGTACTTCACAGTGGAGAACTTTGATGGCACGAGAGTATAAAGCTTCATTTCACAAAGTCCAAATTAACTATAAACCAGTCGTCAGAAATCTCTCTCTCGTTTTTAAACAGTCGTTGGGGTGGGGGTTGGTTGTATAGAAGTCGCCACTATTTTTAGCCGTAGTTATATAACGATCGTATAACTCTCACTCACCCTGCCATATGATTTTAATACATGATCGTGCTGCTGATTCTTTTACTTGATTATAATAATAGGGAATCTCATATAGTGCTCCGTCCGTCTAATAACACACGGCCGGGTAACACTTGAAGATTATATGAGTCAGCTGCAAGTCCCTAATTTTTATACAACGACGAGGATTTTTGATGCATGAGGGCATCCATTCATAGATTAAGAGAAGGGTGACACACACACATGTGTGTTTGCCACTACATAGTACATCCACACACTTCCCCCCTCAGCCTCAAGTGAGTGCAAGGGCACTGATATGGCAGCAGTTAAAGCACGTACGAATGATGTTACCGAGAAAGATAAAGTAAATGGAACCCTCATGTCCAGACCAGACCGGGACCCGCAGGACGAGAGAAACAAAACATTAGGTGACATTAGAAGAAACTTATTCCTCTGTCTAAATGTTCGTCTATAGTCGAGCTCAGCTGGAAGTTGCACTTGTGAGTTCCCTCATGATCATCATCAGTAGCAGCAGCATGTTCTGGCTCAGATTTATTCCCTTTAAGTTCATAAAGAAAGTCGTAAAGGGAGTTTCGGAGTAACAGACAGTCTCTGTGTGTGTTGTCGTGCGACGAAACAATAATAAGAGATTTCATTACCGTTAGAAGAAGGAGAATAGTTAGTGCAGTCAGTGCTGCTGATGCTACTCACACATGTATTAACTCTCTTATTGTCTGTCAAAGAGAAGGAATTGGGATCAATTTGAAAGAAAATTTATTGCACCAACAGCAGCAGGCCCGCTTCTTCACATATAAAACTCACATTCTGTGGCTGCTTGGCCCGTTAGTTCTAAAAACCCGTTCCTTCCTGGCTACACAGTTAAAAGGCGAAGAAATTCACGGGTCTCGGTGTGGGAATAGCCAGATACTCGCTCATCATCATCATCATCATCCACAAACTCACGATTTTCTACCTCATTTTTCCATCGTGATTGACAACAAGTTGGAGAAAAAAGATGATTATCATTCATGAGGGCGATGCTGGGCAACACTCTCTGCCATCATTATTCTCAGCTTCTTGGCCACTTTACAAGCATCGTCTTCATGCTGGTGGCAGATTTAGGGACCGCAGAGTGCAATTTAACGTTGTGTGTATGTAATCGTGCGAGCTGGTAGCAATACAAAGATCATATCCAGGAGCACCACCATCAACATTATTACCAGCGGCAGCTGCATACTATAGTTCCCGGAAATGTCTGCTGCTGCTTCATTATATTATGCAGTCTATGCCTGCCTGCCTGCCTGCAAGCCAACAGGCAGAAGGATCTATGAGCTGATCTCATGCCAATGAACCTGTAATGTGTCTGCAAACACATACGACGACAACGACGAGAGGACAATACAAAAATAAAAATTGCCCTCGTTCACAGCCACATCCGCAACCCAGCAACACATGCACATATATAGATTATCATTTAATTAGCATACACTGCCGGGGATCAGATTTTTTAAGCCGTCCACACAATAATAGCTGAGCGACGAGAAGAAAAGGCTTTGCTATAAAACAATATTTTATTGTTTAGCTTATGCGATAAATGGGTCCGCCTCAAACACATTTGGAAGCTTCCCCGTCGTCATCATCGTCGTCCCATCTGCGTCCTTTGTAACATGTCAGGAGCAGCAAGAGAAACGTGCAAGAGTATAAAGTTAGACGGCCGAACCGTCATTGAACTTGTCATATTTTCCTTACTCACATCCTCTCTCTCCCTTTACTTCCCCATTCATTCATGATGCAAAAAGGCTCGTCCAACTGATCCAGACTGTACACTAATATAGGGACCTGGCATGTCATGTGGCCCTTGGCCGAACTTGTGTGCATGTGTGTGTGAATAAAATAATCATTTCTGGCAGGCTGGGGAAAAAATGTGCTCTGCAGACGGAGGCGAAGGGACGGGATGGTTTAAATAAATGCACACAAGCAAAGCCTCCCTCTTCCAACTGTGGTCATTTAGTTGACATGACATAATCTACGTTTCGCCTCTCTCTCGTCTCCCTCCTTGGCTTTTATGAGCTGACAAATGTGCAACTTTTTCATCCATGGAGTCCCATACAACAAACATACAGTCAGTTAGATACACAAGGCTGGCTCTATCGCCATGCCATTTTCATTGCCTCCCTTTACAAGCGTCTAATTGAGCCGTAGATTTTTCAGATGTTACTTTGTATGAGACTGTGAGCGATGTAAAATGTGTGGGATTGTATCGCTTCATGTTTGAAGAAACTTTGTTTGAGCATTCCAGTTTGAATTCAAATGTGTAAAGGGAGTTTGTGTCTTTGTGTGCGAGCTATAGTAAATTCTGTTTGTACAAGTTTGAGTCCTTGTTTCTGAGTGGAGGAATTGAATTTCTGAGCTTGTAGATTTTTGTGCAAGTTTTAAAGGCGTGTACTTGAACAAGTAAGTGTGAGAGAACCCATAAGTTTATCGCAATGGCATCACCTCCTTCACCAAGAAAAGTAATATGCATTAAAAATGCCCTTTCCTCCGACCGACTCAATTCATATTTCATATCTGATGATTCCACCACGGAGCTGTGTAACAAAAGGGAGTGAGCAGCCGGCTATAGTAGTGGTGCTGAGAGCGAGAAAAACTCGAGCTGTTTATTCCGACCAACCAAGTTATACTAAAGAACATTGCTTGCCTTTTAATGAAATGAAATTCTCTGGGTTTTTTATTTGGATTTTACAAGAAACTATATGACATTGAGTGCTCGTAGTGCATGTATGATATACAGCGTGACTACAAAACAAGCCTGGTAAATACAATCCTGCAGCAATAATTTCCAGTTCAAGACCGCGCTCAAAGTTTTTACAACAGCCCAGAACTCTCCTTCCTCTACAATGCTACAGGGCCATATCTCATATGTGTTTTCTCTTCTGTACACGTTTTGTTTCAAACGTCTCGTCTCCCACCAGAAGCATACACACAACCCAAAAGGGACACAAGTACTTTGAATGCACGCAAATGTGTATGTTTCCATGAGAGAAAGAACAACATTGCAGTGTGTGTGTATGTGTACATAACGTGATCCAGAGTTATGTACCTCCGGTCGTCATTCGTCGTCCCTTACTTCCACCCCAAAAAAGCCATAATGTATGCCATAAAAATCGATCCAAAGTAAGTAATTATCCTCTCGTCTACAGTCTATTTTCTAACTGGCTCACAGAGTGTATATATGGCAATCATAATAATGACAAGGCTCGTATACAAGAAATTCATCTTTGACAGATGAGGCAGGCGTTGTGTATATATGCGGCTTTCAGCAGTGACAATATGTCACTGTCACAGCTCGACTCCTTTTCTTCGTCTATCCCACCGCCACAACAAATAATAATACTAACAACAAGACGACACGGAGAGTAAAAGCAAACTTGTTCCGCAATCAAGTCGAAGACAGCTTTTTGGCCAAAATCCACACTGACATATTCTGAAGGTTCCATGGGAGTTTGATCATGTGCTAGTTTTCGCATAATCATCATCATCATGAACCAACCGACTGTGTCGCTCAACACAGTCAGTCAGTCCTTTCTGGTTTCCTATTTTGCTCGATAAAAACCACAAAACTGTACTGGCACATGTTCACAGAGGAATAAAAGCCTCTGTGAAAGAGGTAGAAGAAGAGGTGCCATGTAACAAGGTATGAATTGCTGTAGGCGTGTGTGAGGATATGTGAAAAAGAGCCGGAAGGTGCCTAACCTATACTACCTTTGCATTGAATATACTTCCACAATTTCTGTGGATTTGTAATCAGATTTTCCCATCTGGATCCATCAAGTTTTCCCCACATTCATACACACGTACTACGCAGTGCAGGTGTATACATCAAGTTGATGAGAATAGAGCGTGAAAAAGTAGGAAAAGAAGTCATATATTGCATAAAATCATGCTAGCATAATGAACATGATGTGAGTTGCAGTGATTGGAATGCGTGTCCATGTCAAAAAAGAGTTGGTGTGCATGTGATAGTGACTTTATGGGAGAAATATAAGAGATTTTGTTTGATGGGACTTTTGTGTGTGTCTGCCATAGCAACGTCATTGTGCTCTCCTGAGTCCTGTAACTGCTTGATGTTCCAATTATAATGTGTATAATAATATAACCCATGGGAAAAATATAAGGTTCCACTTACGAACAGGTACGAGTTTAGGATCATACAACTCCGCTTTGGCCTCCAGCTCATCCAGCCGAAGTTTGACAGAGCGTACCCGCTTCCCCACTTGCTCCGTGATGGAGGCACATTGAGTAAAAATGTCATTTGCATTGGCCACGAGTGATGCGAGCTGTCGGAGCACATTGACCAGCGTGTTATTATTCACGGCCACAAACTCCGAGTCATTCTTGCCGATTTTCTCGAGCTTCGCAGCACTCAATTTGACGGGAACGACGGTGCGTTGTACCAACGGCATTCTCACCCGATAAATCCCATCAATACATATTTATTAGTACCCACCGTTTTTTCCCTCTTCTCACTCCGTCCTTACACTTGCATTATTTTTTGATAACTATTGTTTTTCTCAATAATAATTAACAAAGTCTACACAGAGGAACACACGTTGTAGGCACATAATTTGGAAGCTGAACAAGTTGGTGACGGAAGGAAAATGAAGTGGAAGAAGTGAAAAAAGCTGCTCCTCACTCCAACCATTCTCACCACAAACTGTTTTTCTGCAACGCTTCGCCGGGTCTCCCTTCCACCAGGACGAGAGAGTGAGAGACAGAACAACAATACCGTTAACTTGCTATCAAACAACACACTCAAGAGCTTTTCGGGCCTCTGCTATGCTGCTGCTGCAGGAGCAAGCACCAAGTGAGGAATGAAGAAATGCTTTAACGGCCGGTCCGTAGTCCTCATGCTCTTTACCTTCCATTTCCATCCAGTTCGTCAGTGTTCCCCTAAATATTCCACAGCACTCAAAGCCTCATTCTTCCCTGGTCCCAACAGTATACAAACACACAGACATTTCCAACAGAACTACTGCAGGAGCAGAGAGGAACACACCACCACCATCCCCCATCTCTTTCAAGGTTCCCCTTTTTCTAACCCCTTTAGGCTTTGGTATTTTTACTCCCTATAAGTTAAAACCACAAGGCGTATCTGTAAAACTGTCTGTGTATATGTCTGCCCCTCTTAATTCAACTGATATGATTTAGAATCTATGGAAATATTGACCAGCATATATACATTTCCCTTGCATGTCTATCTGTCGGACTGTGCGTGCACCTGACAGGTAAGGTAGTAAAGGGGATGTAGTAGGGATATGAGTTGCTGGCTAATATCATCATGACTGCACTTGAATGCTCATTCCAATAGCGAACTCATCTTGGACTACAACATGATCCCATGGGCTTTGTTTATATAATTATCCGGCACGATACGCGCTTTCTCACCTACCAGCAGCCGTGTCTTTTTTTCAATGGCCACGCATATAAATGCTTTGTAGCTCTCTCTCTCCCTCTCTATGCATCTTCACCTTTTTTTCCCATGATTTTTGGTCAGTCCGGCTGTAAAGACCGCTTGATGGCTTCTCTTCAAGCACTGTGGATCTTCATTGTTGTCATGAAATCCCCCGTCTCTGTACACTTTCCCTTTTAACTTCAACTTCACACGCATCCTTGAGCTGTATGTAACTGGGATTAAAACATATAAAATCCTACACCGTGTTCACAGCTGAGTTAATCTTAAGATGCATACTTGTAATTTTCTTTGTTGTGTGTCTGTGTGTGTGTAGCTATACCTGCGTGAATGACTGGCCTTGTCTCTCGTATTACGCTACGTCTACTTCACTTACATATAGTGACTCTCTTATTTATGGTGATTATAGTTTTTGTCAAGTGTAGTAAAAAGAAGTCTGTGTGTCGTCTTCACGGAGCCTGGTTGGTATGATGATCGAGAGGTGAGGAGATGTTGCGGCTGCTGCTGTTGTTGCCGTTGCTTCAAGTCATTCCTTCGGGCTGGTGGCAGCTCATCGTCAAAATGATGAATCTCCGGGACGCACAATTAGACATGCAAACATAAAAAGTACTCCCAACTATGTTTATCTTATTCACATAGTTTCAATTACTCCATGAGTTTCTTATCCATTCCCCCGCTGCTCCTTTACTCCAAGAGGGCTAGTACAGAGCTTTAAACCAGTCGGACCAGATTGCACAGGCGGTTTCAATCACATTCATAATTGAACTGTCCAGAAGAATTCTTGATATGTGAAGCAATGAAGAGATGTGTGGAGGAAAACGGTGCTGACTCCAAGTCCCACTTGTTCTTCTCCCATTTCCTTGTCCAATCAAGACTGAATATTGATGTGTTCAAGAGCAACCGTTCCTCTCGTTGTCTCCCTCGCTAACTCTCAAAATGTACGCGGGGATTAAAGGGCTTGCTTTCCCAATAATTTCCAACTAGACACGCATCATTTCACTCTGTCTTCCAAAAGAGACGGTGGTAGGACCGCAGAAGGCAGGCAGGCAGGCGTCTGGCTCAATTAATCTTGCTTACAACATCAACTATACTTTGGCATACGACAGTTCTTCTCTTGTTTTTTTTTCCTAGAAATTCCAACCGTGCAGCCAGCTGACAAGAGAAATGTGGCGAATCAAACATTATTGCTTTGATTTTAAATACAGACGGAGAAGGCAGACAGACATGCTACTGTGTGGCAAAACTCTGCATGCTCACTCCTGTGTCAGCATTACATTGGCAGAGGAAGTAAAAGGTACTTTTTCAAGTTATAATTGTATAATTTTTTGGGAATGGGTAGAGTCACACACGAACATTCTATACAACTCTCTTGCAATAATAATTAAAAGTAATAACCTACCGAATCATCACCATGGCAAACTCTCACTTCACAATGTCATTGGGGACAAGAGCGAGAGAGAAATGGAATTGTACAGCTTCATGGTTTGCTAATTACTATTATTATTACTCCCTGCTCTCCTCCACATATCCTGTTTGCTTCAGGCCATTCGGCAATCATATCTCTCAACATATTTCCTCTTTATTTCCTTCTCCTCATAATCGTCATCATCATCATCATCATCACCATCATCACAAATATACAAATCATACAGACGTACGTATTGAAAATAATATCACTTTCCACCACTCCTTGTTTCTTGCTCTTCCAGCTCCTTATTCTTCTCCAGATTTTCCAAGGCCGTCCACGACTGCGGATCAAGTTCCACTGGACTGCTCCCACCATTCTCTGGGTAAGTTTCTGACAAGCATAGAAAGAACAAGTAGGTAACTTGAGATGTACTAGTTGAGAGTGTATTTCATTTTTTGCATAAACAAAGCTGGGTGAGATGTGCAAGGGTTTTGGCAATAATAATAATCCTGACTATGGGAGTGAGTGTGGATGATGGGAGGTGTGTAAGAGACTAACGAGGTGTGAAGGATACGTCGTTGGATGAAAGAATCAAAGCGGCGGCACATGGGAACTGGGAAATTCTTCGGGCTTTTTAATGCTACACAGACACCCACCTACTGTCACCCTGTCGAGTTCACACTCAAGTTTTCATTAATTATTGCTACATATGCATCCACGTAGTAGCCGCAGACAGGAGCTTTGCACAGTTGTGCAAATATGTACATACAGCTTGTCAAATCCGGATTATAACTGACCCTGTGAACTGCTTTATTTCTTTCCTTTACCTCTCAAAAGATTGCGCAATGGAGGGTGCCTCTGAATGGACGTATTATTTATGTGTACGTATAAGTATTTGTGCTATGTCTGCAGCGGTGTGTAATAATGTGAGAAGAAGCAATAAAATCTCCAGTCGGCATTCTTATGAGCCAGCATTGGAATAATGTCTGTGCAAATTGCTTAACAACCTATCAACTAGAATTCCACAGGAGGAGTTGGACTGAGACTGAGTGGGATGGATGGAAAAAAAATCCAGTATTTTCGCACTCGGAGCAATTACCTTGAGGATTATTGTTCTCTTTCAGGAGGATCATCTCTTTGTTGGCGGATAATGGTGCAGATCCGGAATTGATAACAGCGCTCAACTGAGCAAAGGCATCTGCAAAGAGAGAATGAGAAGAAGAAGAAGACGACGATACAAACAAGAAATAAATGGAGAAGATTCCAGCAGTCTTTTTACGGTCTCTCTCATTTACTCACACGCAGGCACACACATACAAACGGAGAGAGGGCTTTAGTTTTTCTACAAGTGTACGGATCATAATGAGAATGCAGACACATTTATTGTTGTTACCATCTCCGGCGCCGTCACTTAAGAATCCCTCTTGTCTCAGTGAGTCGAGAACGGAAGGCAAAAGTTCTAGTAGATCCGAGGTTGTGTACACGGGACCACCACACAGTACTCCGGATGAGCTACGCTCAGAGCTCTTCTCGTTGACAGACGCCGGCTGCATCACTTGCCTACTCTCTAAATGCTTTTTCAGTCGTTCCTTCAAAGACACACAGATGCATTTCATTCACTTCATCTCAACTTAACTTGTTGTTGTTGCATATAAAGCTTTTAAAATCCTTTGTCTCCTTCACCTTTTCGGCACTTATTCGCTCATGCTGCTCTTGCAGCAGCCTCAACTCCATCTCCTCTTCCCGTTTCTTCTGCTCGAAATGCCTCTGCTGCTCACGTATGGCAGCCAGTTCTTCCTCCTGTAAAACCACAACCGCCATCATTACTATACTTCTCTCCTTAAACTTACTTTATGGACTTGAACACACACACACACACACACGAGCACATGAACAGATGAGCATTGTAATTCCAGTCATCAACTTACCTCCATTACCTCGACAAGAGACTGTGCTCCCGTGCAGCAAGAGTAACAAGGAGACAAGAACATATGTGGACATTAATTCACTCAATTCTACCACTTCAATTCCCACTAATTCCCCATGTGATGTTCTAATGGGCTTGTGAATGGAGCTAATGTGTTGTTTTGGATGTGGATGTGTGTAGTACGTGTGGGAGATGATTGTGCTGGTGTCTGTTAACATTATTATCTTCCATTTGAGTTGACAGGATGAAGGAAAGGATGAGTGGGAATTTAGCAGAATAATTGGCCCCATCAAAGCACCGCCTACCAAAGGTCATAAGGGAATGGGAAAAATATGAATATACCTGCTCGATTATTTTGGCCACAAGCGTGGCCACGATGGGCTGAACCTCATCATCAAAGTTGGAGAGTTCTCCCGGAAGAATTTCAGTGGAAGCATCGACCCCAGTTTTTGCAGGTATCCACGGCGGCGGTGGCGGGGACAATACATGATCCTGGATCGGCTCAGTTTGTACCGTTACATCCGTCTCAGTCACATTCCCAGTATCAGTCAGATATTCAATATAGGCATCAGTTTGAACGAGGGCTGTGAGGTGACCTTTTGGAGGCGGTGGTGTCGTAGCTCTTTGTATTCTGTAGCGAGAGGAACGCGAACTGAATAGATTCGAGCTTCGTTTTTTCCTCACTTTAGGGGGGGAGGTAACATCCGAGTGAAGCTGTGAGCTTGATTTGGCTTCAACAATTTCCTCCTGATGAAAAACAGATGGTCAGTGTCTACGCAGCTTAATGCAGATTAGACAAGCATTGAGAATGAGACAAGTGTGTGTAGATTCCAATAACATACGTACTTTCTGCACTGGAACTCTTACGCCGGTTCCGGTATTACCCCGTCGGATATGAGGATCCCACATGAGGTTGAAATAGTCATGGACGCCACGTGGCCTAAAATAAAGTGAGAATGATCATTCATGGGAAAGGGGAAGGAAGAAATTATGCGGTGGCTATTTCATGGCTAATTTCCCTCGTAATAAAAACACGGACCCCACGCAAAGAATCTCATCCTCTGACCGCACATTGACTGACTGACTGAATGAAATTATAAAAAAAGACTTTACGCTGAATTCTGGCTGTTGTTGCTGCTAGGGGTGCTGAATAGAGAACACTGATGCTTGCAAACACCCACGGGTCTCGGTCGACTTGAATAGGTATAGAGTGTCCTCTCGGACAACTTGAGGTCAAACTTGGATGGGAGGAATTTGCCGCGAGTAACTGTTGTAATGAATGGTGGTCTCCCATGATTACAACCAGGCTCACTAGTACTCTGATGATGATGATTTGAGACACGATGAATAAGACCATTTTGAACATTTGGCCGACTCATGTACTGACTTTCCCTGGTTCTTCTTTCCTCTGGCTGCCCCGCCGGCTTCCTCTTGCTCGATTTCCATGGCACTTGAGTCACCTTTACATTTGTAGACTCGTTCACTAGCATGGCTTAAGCGCGACTGACTATACCGGAGAAAATGTCCGGTTTTTGATTTCCCAAAAACCTTTATGGGTTATCGATCCATTTCCTATAGACTACTGGAGCCCATTTGTATTATATGTTTCCATACTCCGTTTCTTTCTCTCTCTCGTCCGCCTGTCTCTCTCTCACTCTCCTCACCTTCTATATAGGAATGACATTAGCCATTTCGTCATTCATCCGTTTCCGTCCACGGACAGTGTAATAGCTCCACACCGTTCAACTCGGCCTACCCACAGGATATACGTACACATGCATCCACTAGCTTTACTTGCGCATGTAGAGTACCAGATTAATTTTTAATGAGAAAAAAATCCTCTTCTACATATTTCCAATGGAGTTACGTATACCTGTGTGCACATTTGGATGCGGAAATTTCATGCTAAATAGACAGGGAGAAAGAGACACGCACTATCAAACCCGTAATCTTACGGTTCAAGCTGAGTGTGGCAGGTCACAAGAGCTCACACGCCATCAACATTGATCAGTCAGCCAAAGTACAGTCAAGCGTGCCAGCTGCATGGGAATTACATAAGAAAAGGAGCATTCCAATCCGTGGCACTTCCAGAGAAAAAGCCAGAGAAATTTGAGGGATTTATGTAGGCAGACACTTTATGTGCACTTGATCATGTGTAAGATGTAAGAAATCAATTACTTGGGTACTTTGGTTCGGTATTTACGGGAACGCCCTTGAATGATCCCTTGGACGGGTTGAGGTGGACTGGAGAAGGTGTAATAGCTTCTTCCAGCATCCGTCATGCTTGTCCTCCAGCCATTCGTGTCAGTATAGGTCCTCAAAAGACTCCCGCCTGGAGCTGTTGAACTTCTCTCGGTCCGCATGATGTTTACTACTACGTTTATTATTATTATTCAATAATCAAATAACCACCATTATACCCCAATTATCACTTGAAATAATAACACAAATTACAGAGCACACTCTAAGCAGTGCTAACAATTCCTCACTCACTCAGCCGAAGGTTAAGGTGGAAAGAAGATTCACCTTGAAAAAAGAATCCCATGTCGATCAAACA
>JAQIWI010002719.1:0-11676 GCA_034698825.1 Deuterosminthurus bicinctus | reverse complement strand
GTAGATTACGAATATGAAATAATTTTGAGACATTTCCTGAAAATGGAGATGGACAAGTACGAGGCACTTGGTGGTGTTCGAGAATTCAATTTCCCCTACAGAGGGGGATATGCACCCCACCCCTCTGAAACTTACCAAGTAGGTTGCTATTGTTGTAAGGTGTGCCTAGTTGAACGGAAGAAAAGTTTAGCTGACCCTGTCAGAATGAGGGCACGTTCGGCAAATTGCTACTCTTAAGTTAAATAAATTAAATTTAAATTTAAAATTAAATTAATTAAATTTTATTTAGACAAGAGTCTTGTACTCCGAGCTCCATAAGTTATTGAAGATTTTGTTGCTGTTTGCAGTAAGCTCATACAGCTGAGAGAGGGTTTCTGTATTGAAATATATGAAATCGTATCTACGTTCTACAATGGGCCAAGAAAGATGAAATCACTGCTACCTGCTTCACGCATATCCAGCAGAAGTGCAGTTGATCGACGTAGAAAGCATTATGAAACAATTTATAAACAACGAAAAACGTATTCGAATTTTTGGAAAGCTGTGAAGCAATAAAAATTGTTTATAGGACTTTCAATTTTGTCTTAATTTTTGTCCCCCCCCATGATCGCCGACGTGGCGGAGCCACTGAGTAGGGCGCCTCCAAAAAGGCCATCGTCTCCTTCTTGGATCCATAAAGTGTCTGAAGAACCGAGTCCTCCAACTTGATCTCAACCTCGCAGGCATTTCCCTTGTTCGACATGAATCAAAAAACCAAAACCAGAAGCAAGTTCTTTTGACATCACTCACACCCAATGCGATCCCAGCCCCCGTCAGTTCTCTTGTAGTTGGAGCCGACAGCAAAGCGGTTGATTGTGAAGGTTCGTCCAGACGGCTCGTAGTACAGGGTTGTAGATAAGTTTCCTTACATAGGTTTTTTCAGTATTTAAAGAAAACCCGGGCGTTCATAATCCTGGGATCATGGACACATGTAAATCAACTAAAAACACATCTCCAATTCAAATTCCACCTGACATTGACGTACAGCTTAGGATTAGTAAAATATAAAAGCCATCGAGTTGGCATCCATTTTTCCCATAGGTAGCTTTCAGATATACTTGTCCATATCTCCCTAATAAGTAGGGCCAGCTGGCCAAAATTTTTACTGAAGCATCACAATCTATGTGGCTTCAAACCCATACAGACCTAAAGGCTGTAAGTCTTGGAATCTAGAAATGAGAAGGTCCCAAATTCAAAAAAGTTATATTCTAAAAACGTAAAAAATATGATTTCCATGTGCATTTTTTGACATTTTTAAAAATATCTTTAAAAGTACCAAACGCGTTCTGTCCTAGGTATAAGTTTATGTTGAGTTACATGACCGCGAATGTTCCGGCCAAGTCACAGACGATTGCAACAACAAATGGCACAGAAAACGTCAAAAAACCTCCCATTTGTACCAGTTTACCCAAAAAATTATTTCGGAACCAAGCTTTAATTTTGGGTGGTGACACTTGCGTATTCGTGAAGCAATGTTAGCTGTAATGCTCCACGAAAAAAAGCGTGCCTCTTTAACTACTACTTACAAAGATATTTTTAGGTTTATTTGAAATTCCATGTAGTGTTCCAGAAGCCTTCAAACACGCTGTATTTCAGAATTTTCTGCTAGTATTTTTATTTTATTTTTTTATTTATTGATAAGGCTTCTATGCACCAAGTTTATAAGCCTGCAAACCCAATAGCCGTTACATGAAGAATTAAAATTAAAGTGTTATGGCATCCGTGTTCTCAAAACTGTACAATGAAAATAATAAGTTTCTGTATATTGTGTTCGCCGTCAGTTTCGTCGCACTAAACTTCCCGGTATTGGTCCCGTCTTCCTGCTCTCTTCTTCATAGCCCTCTCCTTGCGTATGCACCAAATAATCGCTCCAGTGATAGCCAATCCTATAGTCGTCATTAGGCCAGCCAAGAAATACATGATTGTCGTCATCGTGTCCATTCCCTTGGTTCCACTGCCGAACATCCAATCCGTGAACTTGTCAATCCCAAGTGTAGTCGTCATTGTCATCATAGTTTTCGGGTCGAGCATCTTCTTCAGTATGTGGGCTTCTGGGCGTGGTAGATTGTCCATGGTCACGTTGGCGTCTATGGTCACATTGGTTTCCACTATCCCATCCACCTCAGTATGGTTAAAGGCCCCAAGACTCAGCAGCAGCATGATTGGTAGACCCGGCATCGCTAGGAATCCAGTCACAGAGCAAACCGTGTTACTTTTATTCAAACTATAACTTTTAGGAACTTTGCTAACCGTTAAAGAAGCCAGTTGAGTTTATAGTGCCCGGCTTTAGGTCACTAATGTACGTTTGATTTTCAAAAATCTGGCTCTCGGTCTGGTCACGGGTCCCTCTTGGACTGTCCCTGTCAGTGCCTCGAATTCAATGGCTGTGCAATGTCTCGGATGTCCTTTATTGTCCAATCCCTTCTGTGGCTTCCTTACTAACTCCACGAAGATTCTACTTAGTTTCCCAATACTAACTTCACAGTGTGTCTTCCACGTTACTGTGTCTCATCAGTTCGGGCGGTTCTTTATATACTTTCAGTAGCTCTCAGTTCCTCTTCTGTAAACTGATGTATTTTCAAACTTTGTAGCACCAAATTGCACAATTCATTTGGTTCATCTCATTCATGCCTAAAAGTCAAAATATTTATCCTCATGCCATCCTCTTTGTTGCAATGCCTGATTCGTAACTGCAGTAATTCTGCAATTCAGCAGAACGTGACTTATACTGTCAGTGGTTGTGGTGTTGCATATCGGGCATATCTTGTCTTCTGTTGAGCTTGGAATGTCAAACTTCCTCCCTTGTATATTCATATATAGTCTGTTTTATCGTAGTTGGGCAATCAACTTCTTGCTTTGCGGTGTGATATTTGATCGTAATTACCACGGCCTTTGGACTCATCTCTAACTCTTCTCTTCTTCTGTGTTTCCATTCGGTTGGCTGTTGCTGTCTTTGCTGTCGCTTTTCTGACTCTTTTTGCATTTCTGCATACTGGCTATGTTTTGATCGTTCTGGTACATACTTGGCGTGCTCAATAAGTGTTCATGTATGACGTTCACTCTACATTCAGTATGGTGTGGGAATTCCTCGTGCACTTGTAATCATATACACTCACATTTCACTGGAACCTTGAGATTCTCTTCGGCCATATTTACTAATGAACTAACCCCCCCTTATATTAAATGTTGTTATCCTTAAACTTACTGCCCCACCATTTAATGTTCATGTACGAAGACTACTTTTTATGTAACTCGCTGGAAACATTTGGCTGCTGGTTTCCATGGCTTGCGGTGTCTGGATCTGGACTTTCATCAACTTGCCTGCCTTGTCAATTCCATATTGTTCACTTCCGTTGTCATCTGTTAACTCGAGCCTTCCATTCCGAATTCTGAACCTGGTGCTTGCATTGTTTGCCTTGTGCCCCTTCGCAAACTCAGTTAGCTTCTTGAAGTTTCTGCTCTCTAATTTCGTTCTTGCTGGGTTGATGTAAACATTCTTCATGTTTTCATCATTTCGAAGCTTAGCTTTTGCTGTCAGGATTGCATACTTATCTTTTTGACGGACAAGTGCTACCTCGATCGGTCTAGTTCTTCCTTCACTAGGACGTCCTATGCGTCGGGCATTGTCAATATCCAGTTCGGGTATCCCCATGACTTTTGCTAAATCTTGTATTGCAGCTTCGGTGTCATCGAACTTTTCATTGGAAATTTCTGGGATTCCAAACACAACCAACGTTTTGTTGAGTAGTTGTTTCCGAATACCTTCCAATTCCGTGTTCATCTCATCAACCTGCACCCTTATATTCGTCATGATTTCAGTAATTGGCTTGAGCTTTTCATCCAAAGTGTTATTCATTGTTTCTTTAAACCGCTGCAACAAGGCTTCATTTTCTGGTGATAATGGGCGTGTTGGTAGCATTGTAAGTGTTCGGGCAGTTTTCACCGGTTGGGCTGATTTCGTAGGTGATAGACTAAGGTCCCGCTTCCTCTTGTTCTGATTCTCTTCAGAGTCGCCTTGCTTTGAATCCCACAGAGTATTCCACATATGGCTTAATAACTGCACTTAATATGCACTTGTTGTCTTGAGAGCTTCACTCTATTTCTGCTTCATCATCAATTGATCACACTCTCTGCCGTACGTCTACTCCTGTCGGCTGCTAACTTGCGACTAATTTTCTGCTAGTAAACCATGTGACCAGGAAACTCGAAAATTTGAACAGAAGTTCGTTATTAATTGGTTTTAGTATGCCTTAAGTCCCAGATTGCCAGCTTTGATGGTTTTCTTGACAAACACAAAAAACCTATGTAAGGAAACTTATCTACAACCCTGTACTTGCGAGCATTCAGATTGAACGCTGAGGCTCGGGAATGTTCAAGTACATGAAGATCGGAACGAGCTCGTTGTTGGTCAGTTCAAGCTGATCAAATCCCTCCGCCTAATGGTAGATGGACGCAGCATTCTTGTCCGACAAGTGAGTCTTGAGAAGGAGAGCACAAAGGGTCATCAGGTCAGGGACCTGGAACTTGTTGGCCGCGTAGAGTAGTGCGGGCGCATCATTCACTTCCGCTTCAGTCTCCCCCGTGTACAAGAACTGCAAAGGACATTTCATCAAGTCAATATTCGAGCAATGAAAGTTCGTGTTAAGTTTAGACAGACTGTAGGAAAGGGAGTTATATATTTGTAAATGAATACATAATGATTGGTATGGAAGGTAATGTGTAAATGAATGAACTAAAGGAATGTGTATTTTGGGTATTGCATATAAAAGTAAGATAAGAAATACTTCTAAGGTTAGCGACCGAGGTTTCTTCAGTGATAAAGTCACACTGGAGAAGTCAGTCTGTCCTTGGGACCCTTCGTGTACACACACCTATCTACTGTTAAAACTATTACTATTAAATAAAGTCCTCCTTGTTGTTACACTATTCGACTCATCACTCCTGCACATTATTATAGAACCTGTAGAGGGAATCATATTCCCTACAAGACGGAATAATACTGTCATTGACTGGTATTGTCGCCCCGTTCTTATGTACACCAGTGTATTTCTTACGGGAAGTGGAAATGTGGCAGATGAAATTGGTGTTACTTGAAGCTGACATATCATTTTGATAGAAGCGTTTGGACAACTCTAAGGAGCTAGACGAATATTAACTACTAGGGACAAACTCCAGGTCTGTCGCAAATATGATGGAACCAGCGTCCTTCCTTGCCCTTTACGGCAACAGAATACACAGCCTTCCACGAAATCCGTGTGAGAAGTCAAACTGTGCGCACTTGTGCATTCGCACTTCCCCGTCATCTTTTCGTTGTCTATGTCCAGATGGTGAGAAACTGACCAGGGATGGAAAAACTTGTACAGCTTGATTCCTCTAAAAAAAACTCATTAAAAGCTCATAATTCATCAAGTTCCAAGTGTATGATCAACACCAAATCAGATCCTGAGAGCAGTTTTTGATAAATTCTCGTCGTTCCTGTTGTGACCGTTGACCGTGTCGGTCTTCCCCAAAACAACTGGTCTTCAGGGTGAGAATGCAGGACAATGATACTCAAGTCTGTTTAGTGTAACAACAAAGTCGACGGACCCAACAATAGGACTCGATGGCGTTTGACAAACGTGTTACGAGTAAAAGTAATCTTGACACAAATTCAAAAGATCAGTCACTACAATACGTTATTCTGAAGGTGCCCACGCGCTGACACTTACAAACGAGAGCATCACCTTCAGCAGCACAAGGATTTATTCCCGGCACAAATTGCTCTTCAGTCCGTCGGAGCAGGTCGACCATAAATTGTACCAACTAGCATCCAAGCACGGATGATTCCCGTTTGAATGAGACCAGGCACTTGGTAGGCCAAAAAAGCAATGTTTTTAAAACTTCTTATTGCAAGCGGGATGGTGCATGCTTTTTTGTGTACATCTATCCGGCTGCAGTATCAGCTAACTGACAGGACATTGTCAGGCACTACGACGGATCTTCTAAACTCATTTGATCACTGCGTTGTCTACGTTTTCCAGGTGTCGAAATACGTTAGTGAATACAAATTGGCGGAATATTCCCGTCTGTATTCTGAAAACGTAAACTGTGCCGTCATTACAGAAAAATATTATAAGGAATCAGTACTAAATCCACGATTTCAAAAAAAAGAACTTCATCCATTATTTACAAATCACTCTCAGGTTCTTATTGACTTGTACACTTCGGAAGCCATTCATTTTATGAAAACTTTCGCCGATATCTACAGAATGTGGGAAATCTTAGATATGTATAATATTCCATTTAAACTATGTTATGGTCTTTATGACCCATGAAGAATTTTCGTCGATCGACAATGCCGCCTTTGTGGCGGGATTCCTTCGAGTTTCATCGCCCGCCGTGTTCATGCTCATTCTGCACGAACACGATGTGAATGTCATTGGCTTTGCTCACGCGCTTCGTCGAGTATCATACTTGTTCAAAGTCACGAAGTTCCAACAGAAGTACATCCGGCAACTCCATACAATCATTCACACGGACCTTCACGGAGGAATAGCTGGAATTTACTTCCCGTCTTTTCAGCGTTGGACGAGCTGTAAATTCGGCACGCCGCTGTTACAGAGTGTGACCTTCTGCGCTCTAAATGCAATCGCTGAACGTTTGAGCATCACATTTACAAACCAGAAACAGCAGTTGTTAACGACGCCGAGAATAATTGAGATGCAGGCAAAGTTTGCTTTTTTTGACCACAACGTCGCGGAGGTATCGCGAAGAGATTGTGCACTGTGTTTTGATTTAGCAAATTATGGAATACTAGCGAGCCCGGCGTCCTACGGACGCCTGAATCAAACCAACCCAGTCAAACTTCTACATTCCTCCTAGACCATTGTACCACCATTTTGCCTATTATTTTTCATCAAGATGTGTACATAGTTCATTCTTATTGCTAACACTGGATACTCTTATGACTAACATGGGTATTCTTATGACTAACACTGGGTAATCTTATGACTAACGCTGGCTATTCTTGGCCTTTTTCTTCGACGATGGTGGATATTGTTTTGTTCGCTTGTTTCCCTGTGTTGATGGTCTTCCTGCTCCTGTCCTTTTCTTTGGCTTCTGGGTGACAGTATTCGTAGAAATTGGGGGATCTGTAAACTCAAATTAAATTAAAATCGCAGGAAGGTGGAGAATTAAACTTAAAAGGCCTTACCCCAATCCATTATGGCGATGACATCGTCGGTGTCGGAATCGAATTCACTTGGACTTGGCGATGGGCACCTCGTTGGCATCCCTTTGTACATCAATGATGTCGATGCTGGGCCAGAAAGAATTGCTGTTGCTGTTGATGTTGCGGGAATTGGTGCTCGCGATGCGGGTATTGTTGCCCTTGATGCGGGCATCGGCGCTTTCGATGTAATTGTCGGAGCTCTCGATGCGGACGTAGGCGCCCGTGATGCGTTATTAGCTGATGTTGTACGGGGATGTGCTAAAGATGGCGCTGTAATCGAAGCGTTAGTTGTGCTTTTCGTTGGCGTACTAATTTGCTTTTGCAAAGCTTCCACTTCATTCCTCGATGCAATAGCAATGGGATCCACTTCCTTGGATTTCAATTCACCGAGTAGAGTCTTCAAGTACATCACCACACCGTCATTTTTGTGGAATTGAGCCTCCAGATCTGATAATATTTTCTGGAATTCAGCTCTCATTTCGGTGATTCTTTTTTCCATGTGAGCTTCAGTTTCCCTTTTCTTCGATAAAATCAAATTCTGCTTTGCGGTGTATTTGTTGATCTCACTCTGAATTGACTTTTTATCCATTTTGCATCCAAGTTTAAATGAAGGAGAAGTTTAAAATGGGGATGTGTCCTCGTTGAAATGTTAGCGGTGAATAAATGACATCGAAATGATGATCTAGCGATGAGAATGCCTTGTATCATAGAAGAGAAAAAAGTCATAATTAAATTTTTTCTAAATTGTAATGCTTGTTAGTTTTTACTCAACTTTTAAGTGTCCATGGCACCCACGTTATATAATTTGACAGTATACTTGAAATCAGAACATACAGATGTTTGGCTTTCAAAAATCATAAAGACACGCAATTAGTCATCAAAAATCTTACAAAACTATACACCATTGATTCGTTACTTAACTTTTTTGCGTCTTTGGTCCCAAAATGATAAACGCACTCGTTTCTGGAGCTTTGAATGCTCAAACTATCAACATTTAAATACAATTCTTATAAAATCTCTGGATAAACACAATTGTAGACGTAAACATCTTCGGATCCACGAACTAAACGGCCTTGGTATGGCGTATCAAGGACTTGTATCTTTGTTGTTCTTCGGCTTATTGACCGAGAGAGTGCAACATAGAGCATACCTAAACAAACAATGTTTTTATATGATATTGACAGCTAGAATGAATGCATTATACCATGTGCAAAAACAGGATCTTCAAGAAAAACGCCGATTTTTTGAAATGTCTGCCCCTGGCTCTTTGAGATTGTCATACAGAATGCTAGTTTTATAGGAAACTGTTTGCGCCTCAACTTGAAAGGTAACTCTTGTTCGTTCGAGGTCATTTGAATCCGTGGAATGAATACCACTTTGCCCTTATGAAAACCTGTAAGTACTTCCGCGATTAAAACATGATTGTGCATCTCCCGAATAATCATCCGTGTGCCATTGCAAAGTCCCATACTGTAAACAAAATGAGAAATTATGTAAAGAAATAAAACATTATAAGTTGGTTTCACGAACCGTAAACTGAGATTGCGCAACAACATCACAATACATCCGATTTTCAAAGTTAACTTATGTGGTGGCATTAATGATGGGTTCATAGAGTTTATATACTCTATAGGATACATGTTAAGTAATTCAGGGTCATCATTATCAATATTGTCCACACTTATATAAGTACGCTCATCTGATTGAATTCGGGATAAGATAAGATTGTTGAGGCGATCACATTGTTCATTCAAGGGGCATAATATAGCTCTATCTGCAAATTGCACGGCTTCTTCTGGCAGGATCACTTGAGGATATAATTCGTCAATTACATTATTGGTAAGCATTTCTTGTGGTATCTTTACATAACCTTCAGGAAGTCCGGATTCGCGAGGTCCGTCCAAGTTGTCAAAGCTATTGGGCGTGCTCATGTTCATCACCTTCAAGTCTATGGTTTCCATTCAACTGGTAAGTTTTGAAACCACGCCATGATCTACTACTTTTAATACAACTATTAACAGTTGCTATACGTCCACCTCGAGTCACAATAGGAAGGCATCAAATCCGCTTCTCTTAATTTTTTGCCCTCCTTGCTTGTTGGCTGGATTTTTGAAGTTGAGGTTTCTGAAATGGGTATTGGGATACCGAGCATACTGTGGCTGGTTGCACCATCCTCCAGCAAATTAGCTGCGACACCCGTATAAGCCACAGCAGGGACCTTTTTTCCTAACCCATTTAATTTTTTCAGGATTGTATTGTATGCATAGGTTTTCCCTGATCCTCCAGGTCCATCAAGATAAAAAAGTTTCCGTCCTAAATTTTCAGTAGAAGATTCAAGCACATCATTATAAATGCTGGTTTGTGCTTGGTCTAATGTTGCTGCCATCTGGTCTGCTCTTTCGTTGTAATCTTCTTGACTTAACACTTCTTCTGGAATATTTTGTCTCCTTTCAACAGTCGCCGTAGGTTGTGGCAAACCAATTAACAAAAGCGACTTTCTGTGTTCTGTGAAAAAGATTTCCAAGTCTTCTAGTAATAAATTTCGTGCTTCAACTTCACTATAGTTGATCAAATAGCCTCTACACATTTCTCTCCAGTATTCTTCAAATAGTTGCAGGACGTTCCGAGGGTGACAATTTAAACACACATGAACAAATACCTCACGCATTTGCTGCGGCATTTGAAATAAAGCTGACTCAGCCATAATTTCTTCAGCCCATTGATCATCCTCAAGTAATCCTAATTCGTAAGCAGCTTCCATATATGTTTCATACTCAACACCATCAACTGTTCGTAGATCTTCAAAAGATGTTGCCCCTGGTTTTCTTAGAAGAATGAGTCTCAAGTAGTGCCGTTCACCTTCTGCAGGGGATGAAAAATACAATCGTGATATTACTTTTGGATCACTACGTTGTCTTCTTCGCCATTTCTTTGCCGGAGTGAATGTATATTTTTCACAGATGTCCGCATACTGCAGCTCTGTTGCATCCTCATCTTCACGATTCAATTGAAACCATGCAGTAAGAGTTGTATTTCTTATATTTTCACTGGCTTCAATCTCCTGTCCATTCCTAAACGTTGTGTATTGTGCATTTTCTAAATGCAACGCGAGTCTCACAATTTTATGCGATTTTCTTTGCAGATCGAAAGTAAAAATTCGCCAGACTGCTTCAGGTTCACAAACGTATCGAGCGTCTAAAAAGTTTTGAATCTCGTCCCAGTTGAGCTGCCCCTGTTGAGGTTAATTTGGATCAAGTTGATTCGGCTGAACGGAAACCAAAGCACAATCGTGACCCTGTTTCAAAACATTATTAACTTTCATCCATGTTTCATACAACCATTGAAAAAGTCACGTTGTAAATATATTTGTAAAGGTATTTTATAGCCTTTACACTTGAACATATTTCGACATTAATGTGACAATCATACCGTTTTGTCAGATAAGCATTGTAGGGCACAACATATCTATTATCCGTCCATCTATCAGGCGAACGTTCTACCCTGCCAGTATCTCGTCTTTTATACAATGGATAACCATCAACATCTTCTAAAGTTTCATTACAAAACTTCTTTGGAAAGTCTTTGGTGCACACATTCTTGACACTATCCCAACATGGTGAATCAGGACGACATTCATTGTGGATATTATGCCTCAAGACTTTGGCTCGAAGATCAGCATCAACGTCTTCATCCGGGATTTCCACACAAACAATCTTGTCGATTTGCAATCCACACCTTGGCTTATCTTGTGCATGAAGAATTATAAGGATGTGTGCATGAGGCAAACCTCTCTTCTGAAACTCAATTGTATGGACGGCCGCTTTTTGCTTTCCAAAAATTTGACCTTTCTCGATTTCCTTCAATAGACTCTCTTTCGTGAGTTGAAATACTCTGGCCACCAAGTCTGGCCGGTCAGCAGCTGTTTGATGCATGTACAGGTTCTCTCGGATTTCCCGCCAATTAGTAATAAATGCATGTCATAGTAATAAAGAGATCAGGTTTTCCATACTTTTGCACTATCTACAATTTCCATAAGATAAGGTTTTGCATACCAATTTTAAATCAAGCAAGTTACACACCCGCATTGCATCCATATAAGCCTCATGCATGTTACGCGGAGAACCATTAAAGGACGATGGAAGAATTAACATTTTTCCGGCTCTCAATCCTTGATTGTCTGCTCTGTTAGCTATGTAATCCACTAATCCACTATACAGCTCGCATCGGAGTTCCTGTTGGTGAGTTCGAATATAATTAAGACGATTAGCTTCTGCTTTACAATACGCGTCCACCAAATATTGCTAAAATAACTTTCCCGAATAATGTAACGGGTTAAATTGATCCCGAATTGCAATTCTATACGCGTAAAACTGCATTTGAGATACTCTTGTTTGTTCATTATTCCACTTCAATGTGTTTGTCCATCC
>JAQIWI010002718.1:0-11686 GCA_034698825.1 Deuterosminthurus bicinctus | reverse complement strand
GTGACTTTTGCTGTTAAAATGTGGGGAAATGTAGTTAATCTTTAGGAAGGATCATATAAAAGAAGTATGCTGAAGTAATCCGGATTTGCGGTTGCACTTTTCATGACGCAACTCTTATGTGCACATTTGCAGAGAGTCTTAACTTTTCGGTTGGTTACCTGCCCGTGAAATATAAGTTTTCTAGGGCTTGCGACACATCTGCCTGTTACTTGTCTGTCTACGGAAGATACCAGAACTATGACAGTGTGGACAGGGGATTTAACTGTAAAACACCAAAGTTTTGTACTGTAACAAGCCAAAGTTTTGTAGTGTTACAAACCTAAGATTCATGGCAGCAAGTCGATTATGAGAGAATAGTTAAAGTAGTGATGGATGATGATAAAATGAAGTTGAGGAGCTAGAACGATGGAAGATTGCCATTGCCAGGAATACACAGACAGTTGATGTAACATTAATAACTGCAAGGCTTCATTGTGGTCATTTTGGCTCGAGTTTCTGGTTGTGCGAACATTTCATTTGTCTGCAGGAGGTAATTAGTGGGACAGATCCCTCGCAGCTCTCAGTCAGAGTCAGACCCATTACAGCTACCGGTGCTATAGGCTTGCGTAATTGACCCTTTGACAGCGCAATCAATAACTTTCTGGGTGGCTTCTTTGCCAAAGAAAGATCGAATAAGAACTGTTGGCTCTGCCTGCCGCCACATGAAAAATGCAGTTTAGTGGTCCTTCGCAATTGCAATAATGCAGCTTGTGCTTGATGTATTTTAATTGAATTTTCTTGTCTGCTTGGCATACACGCTTGTGAATTTGCCTGTAGACAGTCGTGATTTTAATTTTTAGTTGTCATGATAATGGCAAAGCTCCCGACAGCGTTGGTATGGCCAGCTCTATCTCAATAGCTGTGTGATGCCAATGCAATATGGACGAATAATTGTCTAGTATTTTATTTGTGTAGTAATATCTGAGTTATGATTTGAAGTAACTTAATTGGAGTTTGACATTAATATGCTAACCTTATGGACATTCAGCAAAGGATCCCGACTATCTACCTTGCCCCATTAGTGGCTATTTTGAGTTCCGACAACAAGGGGATATTCCATTTGAGACGAGGATTTTAAATGGAGTCACAGACTCACCCCGTCCCATCCTCCAATGCAAAACGAACATTTCCTCCTTTAAGGCTTGTGGGCAAAATCGGGATGAAATTGTTATTGATGTGGAGGACAATATTTGTGTAGACCATTTGGGGCGACCGCTTGACATTTACAGTAATTCGCGTTTCCCTTTATAACTTACTAATCTTTTCTTGTCCTTTGATAATCTTTGATGTTAGGGACGGATCGGTGAGATAATTGATGTATTACTATTGATGTGTATTTTGTGGGTTGGGTTTAAAATGGACACGATAAAGCCCCTCGGACATTTAGATTACGTTGTATTGAGGATGTCGCGTTACTTGGTGTTTGTCAGTGTGTGTGTGTGTGGTGCTAATAAGGAACGCTTGGCGCTGTTTACCCCTGCAGTTTGACCAGCATAATTACACTCATATATTGATGATAGAATTTTAGATAAATAATGTATGCAATTCCAAATGCGCAGCTAAAAATCCGATACCGATTCGATGTCCAGTTGCTGGAAAATTCAATTTCACGCAGCGCGGAGATGTACCATTCGAGACGAGAATTTTGGGTGGTGTGACGCAGTCACCACGTCCAGGGATTTACTGCAAGCAGAATATCTCGGACTTTTCTGTTTGTGACCAGGATCAGAAAGAGATCAGGATCGATGAGAACTACTGCCTCTCCGTTGATCATTTGGGTCTTCCTGTGGATATTTACAGTAAACGGAATTACGAAAAATTCAGTGTTTTTTTGTGGTGGTGTGTGCGTTTTTGGCTGTGGGATGCTTTGTTCTGATGTTTTAAAGACAAATAGATCTACTGGATATCTAATTTTAGACCTATATGAACTTAGGTGATGGTCACTGGAGAAATCCAGTGTGCTAAGAGGGTTTGGTTGGTGCAGGTGGCTGAGGGTGTCGATAATGAGGAATATTTTGAGCATTTTGGGAATGAGTTAAATGGTTTAATTATCCTGATTATGGTTTGGTGTGCGGGCTTTGAATGGTGAAATTTTCAGGGTTTCTTTTTTTCTGTGATCTGTCTTCTTGCTGAATACTGGTTCAGATTAAAAGCCTTTGAATCTTGTACCCAGGTGACCCGGACTACAAAATGAAATGCATTGGATTCTTTAAGGAGAATCTCAAGTCGTATCTCATCACGTATGACGAACTGGATGCCTTCAGCCGATATCGTTGTTGGGTTTACCAGCGTTCCGATCTCAATCGAGTGCTCATGTCTTTGGCTGTGGGGCCATTTTGCAATTTGAATCAAGATGTGGATAGTTGGAATCATACTGAGGGCGCTGCTGTCGCCTTGGCAATGGAGGAATATGAAAGAGAGCGTAAGTGATGTGATTGTGTTCTCTTTACAAATTGTCATAGTTAATCGTTATGACAACTGAATTTCATTTTAGGTGACCAATGCCCGATGTACTTTGATGACGGAACGGACCCTTATAAAGAAGAAGAGTCACGATTGACCATTTTTGCCTTCGGCTCAAGCTCTACACTAGAATTATCATTAGTTGCGGTGTTCTTATGCGGCTTACCGGTTGTGTTTTGGTATTGAAACGAATTCTAGGTGTTTATGATAAAATGGATGTGCAGTGCTCTCTTGTTGGAATGAAGAGGCTGAAAATATACCGGTGGTTGTTGTAACTGTGAATATGTGAAACTATTCCGTCCATTTCAGTATATAAAGCTTATAAGTTTTGGCATTTTGGATATGTAGAGACTAACTTTGAATGTTTTGTACTTGTTTTTATGGGAGCTTTCTTTTGATTTATCGACTTTTTTCATGCCATGACTCCTTTAAGTTGGATTTGTAAATATTTTATACTCGTCAGGAATAAACTGCCATTCTGTTGGATAACTTGGTTTTCTTGAATAAAATATCAACTTTCGTATGTATTTGAACAGCTTTGTGGTGTCGAAACTTCACACAGCGTCTCAAGATGAGCTGCCCTGCAGCTCATAATAAAAATACTAGAATCTAACAGATGATAAAGGCATCAGGAACTCAAAGGTTCGTTCCAAGACTATTTCTCTAAAACTAGAACAAGAGTCAGTGTGCTAGACATTCTGGTCCGAAGATTCGTCATTTGTTGTACATAAAAATTTTACTGCTTGAACGGAGGCATTCTCCTTGGCTTCCTCTTCAGTCATACCTACAAATTTTAGAAGATCCAATTGGAATAAAGTTCATTGGGACCATTTGTTGTCAGACAGACATGAGCATCTTACCTAATCCTTGAAATACTTTTGATCCTACGGTTACTTCGGCAAGAACATACTTTGTCGTATCATAAATAGGCTTGGGCTCTTTACGGCCTTCAAAAAGTAATTCCAGGGAAATTTCAGCTTCTTGTGGGAATTCGTAACCCAAAATCTTATCAAACGGTAGAAATGGCGTGTCTTTTTCTTTACGTTCGTTCAATAATTTGAGCAAGTCTCGTTGACTTTCTTCTCGCTTTCTATCGTCTTCCTCAACGTCTACGAGGAGAGAATCTTTAAAGTATTTCTTGAGCCACGGGGAGACGTTCACTGTACCCTCGTCGTTGGTGGAGAAGTATTCAGCAAATGGATGGTCATCAAATTTTTTATCTTTCTTTCTCTTTTTGGAAGTCGAGGGGTGCTGTGAAGTTCCCGATGCAACCCTTATACGGGTTGGAGGATTTTGGGAATGTACTCCAGCTGATTCAGCAGAAGTGCGTGGGGTTCCATTCGAGTATCCGCTTGGTGATGATGACATGTGCGATGCAGACGACTGCTGGGATTGCGGCGGTGGAACATGCTTTAATTGTGGTTCTTCCGTAGAAGGTTCAACTTCAACAACTGGCAGTGTTGTTTGGGGATGACTTTCATTAACTAATGCTTGTTCAGTTCCACGAATAGGAGGAGTGCTCGAAGTATGAATATCAGTTGAATTATCAATTTGAATGACTAGACTGCTGCTGCTAGAACAGGAAGCTGGCACAACAGAACTTTCTGCAACAGTATCCGCTTCAACGACAGTTGACATTGCTGGTTGGCTTAAACTTGTAGTTGGTGTCACTGGCGAGGATGCAGTTTGAAGGGTAATCGATGCTGGAGCCGGCTGTTCTACTACCATTTGCACTCGATCAGTTGGAGTTGTCGGCGGAGTTTCTGGAACTGAAGGCACTACTGTTGACGTAGCCGTCGGAAGTTGAAGTCGTCTTGGAATGCGAGTCTGTGATGATGTGGCTGTGGTGCTTGACATACGAACTGGATCGGAATGATTTGAAGCTGTCTTTTCAGGACTCAATCGGCTTTCGCCATCACAACCGGCACTGATCCTTCTTGTAACCGCCAGCTCAAGCTGTGCTCTTTTGTCCATGCCGTTGGTGGGGGAATTCAGTGGAGTAGGCATCTTGTTCCGCACATCCAAAATTCTTTTTTTCAAAGAATTCAGGTTTACTTTTTGATTTTCGGGCCCTTCAACACTAATGATACATGGATATTAATTCTAACTGAGAATTCGAAATTTTAACATTCATATTGAAATTCTTGTAAGTCATGACTCTTAGAACACTTACAAGAAAGGTCTGCAGATATGTTCCAGTAGTTTTAGATTTGCCTGTCCAAGTATAGCGAGCAAGGCTTTGTGTGCTGCATCTCTTTTTGCATCGTCCATTAGCTTTCCTACGAAAATCCACCAAACTTTAATACTATCGTGATTCCAAGAAGGCTACAATTTGGTTAAATTAAGTGTAGGATACAAATACGAATGTATGTACCAATTCGTATTCCAAACAGGCGTACCTTCTCCTTCAATAGGCTCACTCCACCTGTTATTGCTATCCGTCCAATTGCACAATACACGCGCAGGGCTCTCTCCTTTTATTGTCCAATTGATTTGGCATTTTGGATAACTAAAGAGGGAATTGAAAGCCCTCAAACAATTCGTTGTAGTCACATTTCTTTGTCCTAACAAAGAGAAGGTTCTCGGGAACTCGGTAATTGAAGTCTTGGACCAAAAACGAAACAGCACGTCTTCTCTCTCTTTCTTCAGCAGTGGTTTCCATTTCACCGGATCCCAATTAAGTATACTCGAGTCCAATTGTGCCACATGATGTACACCCACATTAGTCGTGTTTTTTCCCACAACCACTGACTTTGCTGGAACTGGATTCATGGTGGATTGTAAACTGGAATTTTGTTCGGTTTCCCCTTCTGGTGGCTTGGAGGTTTGAGGATCTTTTGCTTGAACTGGTTTATTGATCGTCGGCATTTTAGTTGACTTGGATTGTTCTTTGCTCGCAGATGCTGTTTGGCTGTTAGACGTCCCTGCTCCAGAATTTGACTGATCTTTCGGTGATTCATTAGTATCACTGTTGGATCCCACTGCTCTCATTTCTTGCTGACTATTTCCACTCTCGGAACTTCCTCGTGATGAAGAAGTACTAGATGACTGAATTCTATTGACGACTCCAACGTGACTCACATTTAGATTCCTTCTGTTCGAGGAGACTTCAACACGACGGATATCCCGGTCCCACGGAAACCTTAAGGGAGGCGGATCAGGTTGGGTTCGGAAATCCCACCACTTAAAAGCACGTGTCCACGCTGTCCTGAACTGATGTTCACTGATACCATTGTAACTAAAGAACAGCATAGCTCAATTACAAATCTTTGCATCACAATAACAACAAACTTACTTACTTTCTTGCAGATAAAACAGTTTCATACGAATGGAAGTCATCCCCAAGAGCGGATTTCAAGGCAAACCTAGCAGCTTGATGTTCCGCTTTCTCAGCTGTTTTTCCTGCACATTCACAAATCATAATCAGCATTTTTTCATATAACAATCTTAACAGGTACGAATGGAGTAATTATTTAAGCTGGAACTAACTAACTAACCTCTGCCCAAAGTATGACCTCCGATAGGGAAGGTACATTTAACAGTATAGATTACTTTCTTCTTGGGTTTACAGCTTTCGATCACACAGAAATCCAGTCCCTTGGGAAATATCCTATTCAGGCTTGACTTGGCATTTCTTTCCATGTCTCTAATGTCATGAAGACGCATAACAGCAACAGGTTTCCTCAAGTGTCTAGAAGGTGGTCTCCATCGTGATGTTGTTGTCAACCAAAAATTCATGATCTGGTCAAGTCTTTCTGCTGGAGATCCAGCAATTACGAAATCCATTTGGCTGTGAAGCGATAAATGACTCCAAGTAGCCCATTTACAAGATTAAAAAAAAAGGAACATGCGGGTGTCACTCAGACTCACTGACTGAGCAACTATCTTCTCAAGATGTACTCTATAAGATTACATGTCTCATTGTGAATTGTTTAAGATGATGAAGCTGGATTTTTTGCTTTGATTAGCATAATATTATTATATTGCACAGCTGTTCCACTCCACACATGACTAAGCTCCAACATGTGAACTGTCGGTTACAAACTTGATAACGTGCACCTGTCGATTCCTAAAGCCTGAAGGGAAAAAGAAAGTTGACTTTAAATCTCGTTCGTATCCGCAATGTGAACAGCTCGATGACAATGAATTCTGTAGGGGAATTGTGTGACAAATTGAGGTGTCCATTGTCCATATTGCACTGAAACATGACATGACCTTCAGGATATTCTTGTAATTGTTGTGATTTTCATACGATAAAGCATGCGTTTGATTTCGTCTGGGCGAAAATCGGCATATTGAGACGCTAAAATAATGCTGAAATGCAAGCTAAATGGATATAATTTGTAATAATGTGAAATGAAAAATCTTGAAGAATCCTGTGAGATAATTTGCCCCGATTGCCGCAGGGGCTGTCCCGTTTGGCCACATCGCATCGAGTCGCGTTGTTTCCGATGCGTCAGCCATTTCTTGGCTTGTGAAACTATGAATGTCGAATACAAAACGAGGAAATGATGCCAAAAAGTAAATTGATAACTGTTGGTTGCTTGGTTTTATTATGATTCGTTAGTTTTAAGAACTTTCACCACCCTTGGGCCATGATAATATAATATTTATATTGTTCTGAGAGAGAGTTACAGTTACAGTTTATAGATTGAAAAATACTAGAAATATAATCTTCCTATGGTGATTGATTAATTACTTTACATAATAATTGTTATATGGTTCTTTTTTTTTCATACATTTGGTAAATACTATTTCTCAATGGCGCATCATTTCTGTGACAACATAATAAGTGTACAACAGGTGGAACATATACAATAATACATAAAACAAACAAAAAAATTATTACATGGTAATAGTTCCAGCAGCACGCTATGGCGACCAATATATATATATATAATATCTTTACAGCATATGTGTTATCAGTTGCTGTCTATAATATAGCTTCTCAGAAATGATCTTCTTCTTAGTTTTGGTATCATTTTTGCGACTTTTCCTACCAATCTCACTACGCTTCGATTTCAGACGAGAGAACAAACAAAAGGCCAACGAACATGATGGCTGGTAAATATGATATTTTGTTTAACACTATAAAATATATATAATAGAGAGGAATACATACTTAGGGAACGACGGTTTTCCCTATAAACATTCTCATGAGTTAACTTAATTAAGGCAGAATCTCACAACTCAGTAGATATCTCGGGAGATGGTAATAATATAGCAATAACTTGAGCGCCTAGTTCCTTTACGTTAATGTTAATGTATATGGCGGCGGGAAGAGCTTTACAAGTAATATTACCGAGGATGTCAAAGGTAATGTAGATACCTTCAAGGGAGTTTACAAAATGATCTCATTCATCTAATGGCACACAAATTATTATGATTTTTTCAAGCCTTATACATTGTATATTTCCCTACGCCTTTTCAGTCACAGATTCCTATATTCTTCTCAAAAAAATTTACGACGGAAATGGCTACTCTGAAGGCATCTTAGCAATTACAAAATGCCAAGCAAACATACACAATGTCTTTCGTTTCGTTCATTGTAAGGACACTTTTTAGAAACGACTTCTGAATGAGCGATGATGCGGAAACTTAATTCTTTATATAGCTAATCCCACATCACATGAATACTCTTGCGGATATTATGCCTATCTCCTTGCGTGCGTCATCAAATGATACATGGGGGCAGGGTAAGTCCGCCTGGAATTATGGAATAAGTTGAACATTGTTGTCAAGATTTGCTTGTACTCTGGCACATTGGAATTATCATCGAATTCTTCTCCCATTTCCCCATCCTCTGGCTCCCTGCCGTCCATGCTGACAGAAACGTCAACAGATTCATCCAACCCAGTAATAATTTCTTCCTGGGCGTCGCTGGATATTGGGGACGCCGGTGTTAAGTACACAGACACGGGCGGAAGTGATGCCAGCAGTTCGGCTGCGGGCTGTTCCTCCATACCCATTTCTTCTCGAACCTAGAATACAAAACTAAGATTAGTACAACAAGCAATCTAAGGATACAATGAGGAACACTATAATGTCACTTTCTGAAATGCTTTCAAAGCCTTGTCCACCGTAGCAACTACGAGTTTTGTACAACAAAAGTCGGCACTACAATGTGTGCACAAAGGGAGATGAGCGATAGAGTAAGGGGCGTGTGTGTTTGTCTACGCAACGTCAGTGTTAGTAAACTACAAGGTGTCTGCTACTTTTAATATTAAAATTTTGTGCTGATCAACTTACGTAATTGAAAAGTTCGAGGGGGAGAGCTTCTCTATAATGGCAATTACAAGGAAGGACTACGTTGGGTGTTCGTGGAATGCAGCAGAGAGGCAATAAGGGACTCGCAAATGATTTACAAGGAGAGAAATAGAGAGGCGGGGAGAGACAGAGAGACAAAAGTCTTAGTAAGGAGCTTACTAAGATAACAAATAAATAACAATACATGACTAACAATTACAGAAGGAGGTTATGACTGGGAGGATGAGACGCGATCTAGGATTCGTACAGGACGGAGAAATCGCGACGTGGACAAGGAGAGTAAGGTGGAGGAGCAGCTTTTGGGCAATACTGCCGCCGCGGTCACGAAGAACATTAAAGTGACCAGTGTCCATACAAATTCGAACACGCCCAACACCATCACTATTAACCAGGCCAGCCACCATAACTACAATAACAATCAAAAGATTCAATGATATTATTACACACCATCAAGACACATTTTATACATGTACACACGCTCTCAATCAATCAATCAATCAATCAATCAATCCAAAACATATTCACATATACTCTAATGAGGTAACCAAGCCCGATAAAAAATGTACAAAAATATAATATATAATCAGCGCGAAAATCGGTAGAAAAATACTTAGATAATGCGGAATGCAAAAAAATATATATGTTTAAAAAAAGAAAAATAAAATGTCATATTGCAACAAATTGGTCACCTTCATATGAAAAACTAGAAAAATTGATAGAATTTCGCACTCACAAATCCAGTCTTCCGTTTACTGTTTGGTTTTTTGTTGGAAGAAGATTTGATTCCGGATATAGAGTCAACTTGATCTTCCCCACAAGTCACACCTGCTCCATCACACTCATCACTCATAGCTGTCTCATTGTCATTCACCAAGATTTTATTATCACAAAAGTCATGGGAATCGCTCTCCATTGCTCTCCTTATTCTTGTACTACTACTCGTCTGGGCCCCTTCCAATACCATGGTCTCCTCTTCCTCCACCACTGCTGCCTCATCCTCATAGGGGATTTTAACCGGTAACTTGAGTTTCTTCACAGGGATTTGATTATTCGTTCTTGAACTGCTGCTATTATTGGTAGCTTCACAACCCTCTTTTTCGGATTGTCGGTCCTTGATCAGGCATGGATCCTCTTCATCATCATCCGTCGCCTCTCTCCTCTTTCCCCTTCTGGATGATGTCCTTTGACAGTAGTCCACTTGCGTCTCACAAGCCTCCTCGCCAACCTCTTCATCCCGTCCGCCGAACAGGAAATAGTCGAGCAAACTGGGACGTCGCATTCCCCAATAGTTCCACACATCATTGCGATCGGGACTGGAAGAACCTGCTATGCTTCCGAGTTTCCTCCGGTTATTATTGTTCCCGTTGTAGCCATCAATTTTGTCTCTGCCAGTAGCACGAGCTAGTTCATGCTCTAGAGAGCTGAATTCCATATCATCCGGATCCGCTTCGGACTCAATTGAATTGACCAGATTGAGCAGGTTGATTTCCGCTGAGCACCTTTTGCATACAACCGTCGTTGGCTGTTGTGGTGATGGCGATTGGAGCAAGTGGTTGTTGGAGGTGGTGTGATTTTGGAAGGCGGACGGTCGTTGTTGCTGTTGAGATTTGTCGTCACTGGAATTTCCATTGTTAAATGTTGAGCTACAAATAGGCACCGGGGATCCTTCTGAGCCACTGGAATGTTCATCTTCTATGAGGCGAGAGCTGATAGAAGATAAGCGACTTGAAAGACTCAGCGTCTGCTGGGCATAATTGGACGTGTCCAACAGCTGCTTCCGAAGTTCACTGATTTCCTCTTCTTTCTCTGTTTGCAGTGCACTGAGTTGCTCCTGAAGATTTGCATTCTCCTGTATAAAAATATTCATTAGTATATGTAGGCCAAATGAATGAATTTGTTCCATTGCATGAATATCATTACTTGGATGAGAATTCTCATTTGGGCTTCCAACTGCTGCACCTTATCCAACTCTTTCTTCTTGGCAGCAATCAATTCTTCAATCCTGGATTCCAAGGATTCAATGAACTCCGCCTCTGAGGCTTTCAACTCCGGACTGTGGGAGTTATGTGAGTCGAATTCATCAGGTGATGGTGTATAGTCCCTGTGGGAGATAGAAACAAAGAGGTTTAAGTCTCATCTTCGCATTATTTATGACCCGGAAAATCCATAAAAAAACGGTAAACAGTGTCACAGGCGGTCACAGCAGATTATACAACTTTCTTCCTATACGGCGGCAGTTGTCCCCGTTGGGAATTTCTTGGCCGTAGACCAACAATCACACACGAGTCGCAGTAGTGATAATTACAAGACCACCACCGCCGCCGCCGCCGTGGCAAGACGAATGTCATTTAAATGCGGAGAAAAAGTTAATTTGAGTCCCGAGCTTACCGTAAGTCTTGCAGACTATGAGATCTCCTCTTGTAAAACAAGTAGGAGTCATCCTCAGATGAATCCGAGCCATTAGAACTCCAATAGCCGTTCCGACTCAACTTCCCAGCACCGTTTCCATACTGCTTCTTGTTCTCATCCCTGATTGTTTCTAAAGTACTCGACATCTCTTCGCACTTCCTCTCTAGATAGTCAATGTTTTCACACAAACTGAAACAAAACAAAAGCAACCTTCATGTTTCCAACTCATCAAGAACTTGTCACCTCTGGCTATTCATCATAACAACCATGCGAGGAATGCGAGGATTATTATTGCAGAGCACCACTGCTCTTCCTGTCCCCGTCACAAAAGTTTTAATTGCTTCCCCTTACCTGCGTATCCTTTTCTTGTCCGAATCATGCTTCCGCGTTAACTGTGTATTCGTTCGCTCCAACTCGAAAATCGTGGATTCTAACTGCTCGTAGAATTTGGCCCTCGTCAGATTCTCCTCCTTCATAGCACTATTCTGCTTCGTTAGAAACTGAAATA
>JAQIWI010002717.1:0-11686 GCA_034698825.1 Deuterosminthurus bicinctus | reverse complement strand
TTTCTTATATTCATTATTGTTATTATTAGCGTTTTCAGTTGAGTCGTGGACTCTGCTGCTGTAGTATCGTAATTCTGTATCTGGTCATGATCAGACAGCAGGACCAGCTCGAATGAGGAGCAAAAAAAAACCCGTCGTCATGACAACAAATACGCGGGATGAAAAATAAATAAACGAACTAATCGACGCTCGTTTGCCACTGATGGGCACTTCGTGTTTATTTAAACACTTTAGGATGGTTCCATATCAATGTGAACTTCATCACAGCGAATAAGTTGTCGTTGTTCGCTGGACCGCTCCTGTTGGTTCTCCAGCCGCATACCACGGTCATTCGGTACTTCCCTGGAGTGGCAGTAGCGATAGACAAGGCAACAAAAACAGACAGATATGCACCACTTGAAGCATGTGTGTCGAAGCCATATTCTCCAGACCTGGAACTTCTCAACAAATGCGGGATAGGACAACAGCAGAAGCGTCAACAAAAACAAAATGACCCAAACACCGATCTGAATTCCAACCATTTCGCTCAAAGTCCACTCCCTAAATAAAACAAACAACTCAAATGACATCATTGTAATAAGTGAGAGTGGCTTGTACAATGAACTTACGGTTTTAAACTACACTTAACGTCGTCTGAAGCGACACATTTTCCATCCTTCCACTGACAGAAGGTGTACCACCCGCAACGTTCAATAGACTGGGAGTAGCTGCAACGTCCTATAAACACACAAATTTAAGTACACTACTGGACCCAAAAAGCAATTACAACGAAACATAACGAAATACTTACGTAACGGAAAATTCATTTTGAAGCTGATCACAGGAAATCTAAACGGCCAAATCGCGATACTGTGCTTTGAATGAATGCGCCAAAAAGCGCTGAACGCACTCGATGATGCCGAAAATCATTGAGCAAAGCTCATCCGAGAATAAACACACGCTTAATTTAGTTCAAATAAAGTCAAATATATACATTACTTAAAAATTATTATGCAATTTTAGAAAACCAAACAGTTTTCGAACAGTTTTCAAAATTTTGAATAGTTTTCAAAATTTCGAACAGTTTTCAAAATTTCGAACAATTTTCGGTGTTTTCGAACCGTTTTCAAAATTTCGAACAATTTTCGGTGTTTTTCATCAATTTTCAAAATTTCAAACAATTTTCAGTGTTTTTCATCAATTTTCAAAATTTCAAACAATTTTCAGTGTTTTTCATCAATTTTCAAAATTTCGAACAATTTTCAGTGTTTTTCATCAATTTTCAAAATTTCGAACAATTTTCGGTGTTTTTCATCAATTTTCAAAATTTCGAACTATTTTTGGTGTTTTTCATCAATTTTCAAAATTTCGAACAATTTTCGGTATTTTTCATCAATTTTCAAAATTTCGAACAATTTTCGCAATTTTCAAACGGTTTTCAAAATTTCGAACAATTTTCGAATTTTTCCAACGGTTTTCAAAATTTTGAACAATTTTTTGTGTTTTTCATCAATTTTCAAAATTTCGAACAATTTTTGGTGTTTTTCATCAATTTTCAAAATTTTGAACAATTTTCGATGTTTTTCATCAATTTTCACAATTTTGAACAATTTTCGATGTTTTGCATACATTTTCAAAATTTTGAACAATTTTTTGTTTTTCATCAATTTTCAAAATTTATAACCATTTTCGGAATTGGTCTCAATCTTCAAAATTTTGAACAATTTTCATAGTTTTTCACGATTATCAAATTTGGAACCTGCCGGCATGACAGGAACATTGTTCAAATTATGTTCGGTGCAGTTTATATGCATACGAAAGCCACAAATGCCATATCAAGTTCTTTCCTTACATCATCATATGATACTGATGAAGAAAACAGTTGCTGAACTACGACTAAAGCTTACCTCCAAAATTCGATCAGCTTCAGTATTAAAACTTACTCAGTCTGAACAACTGTCACTTTTAATGCCATACAAGACAAGGGGCACCCGCAGCTTTAATTTACTCGTCAGCCCTTCGAAGAACACTGCATGAAAATTGAATGGGTCAGCATACAAGCATACATATACTGATGATGACTGATGACTTGATGGGTCTTATTCCTGTAGGTCTATTAAAGATGAAGGGATACATCGGATACAAAATAATCGTAATGGATAATATTCATGCGGTAAAAAGCAGGCGGGGGTATTGGATTTTCAGGTCCATATGATTGTGACAAAACAAAAAATTTACGGATTTCTGCGTGTACCAGCATTCCACTCGGCCAAACTGGCAATTTGTAATCTGACTTAGAGGGGATGAGGAGCCTAAAATTATTTCTTCCCTAATCAATGGCTTTCATGTAATTCACAATGTGAGGAGAAGTAGCTGTAAATAATATCTAACTGATGGAACTTTCCTTTATGCCGGTCAAAGTGTTGGGCATATGTTGTCCTCCACTATAATACCATCAGGCAAAAAACTCAAAGGTGCAATCAGCCTCAATCAAGAATTTATTCAGCTTCAGTTGCATACTGTATGCCTGCCATCTTTGCCCTGCCCTGCAAGCATATTATATTTTGCACGCCACAATGACCAGAAAATAAATAAAGTCAAACAAATTCGAGTACTTGCTACAGCTATCGTTGCTGAATCACTTACCTGAAAATGAGTTCTTACTTTATATTAGGCTCTTGCTCACTCGAGCTGGGCGCAGGTATGTTTGGTATTGGGACCCTAGCAGATCCATTCAATTTTCTGTGCACCCTAATCCAATAATTCGAAAGGGTCCTTAAGCCTATTGTTGAGTTCAAAAAAGCGTGTTCTAATAAAAGACCTGCCGGCGTGCAGTAGATATGCACCTTCCCATGTAGGGTTTTACTTTACTGAGCACGTGCTCTTAAAATCAAAGAATAGCTATTCTACAATCAGATTAAAGGGCTAAAGCATACTAATGTAAATTATCGATGCTAGAATAAGTTCAAGTTATAAGGCATGAAATCTTGTAAATGACCTTGCTGTGAGTATTTGATCTGAGATTTACGAGTTTATATGTATTCTCTTGCTCTATATTCTCACATCCACGCGATCAATAAAAGCAGTAGGTTGGCTTATTATGGAATTTGTTTGAGAAATCAGAAGAACTTCAATTGGTGACAAAATGTAACTGAGGAGCCCATGCGTCTCGCCTTGCTCGTTTTCCGCCGTTTTTTGCCGTGAATCATATTTTGCTGGTATGATGGTCAAATCTTTCCCCTATTCTAATCCAAATAATCCTTTTCACCCTCGTATGAAAGCATTTCAGTTGTACACTCTGTCAGCTACTTTTTCTAACCTATATGAAGCAATGGGCAGTGCGTCCTGTACTCTCTCCTCCTTGTATACATAATCACTCCTTCGACTACAGAAACACAAGAGACCCCACTATCCAGTGCGGCTTGTGATCCAAGCACCCTTGCTATAAAAAATTACTCTGTTCTCGTTATTTAACTTTTAGAACCCTGCATTATTATTGCCAAGTACTAGCTGGTCACACCCTTATTAAGCTTCACGCCATTCACCACAAACAAATTAGTCCCTTTGCTATCCCTTAAGTCCTCGACACAAGAACATAATATACACGATCCATCCGCAACAAATCCCATTGATCATGACCTACACGTAAAAAATACAGACACTCCGTACAATACAGTCACCTTTCACAGAAACAAGCATGCTGCGCAATTGAAACGAAAGTCTTTCTGCATGCTCTCGGTATTATTCGTGATTCCGAGTACAGCACTTTATAAGTATACACAATCTTGGGTGTGCCTCACCATTATTATGTGACAGCAGCAAGAGAACTTTTCCCTTTGTCGTATTAAAATCTGCTAATTGATACAAAAAACTGTGCCAGTAAAAGTACTACTGTCACACACATTGTCACTACACAAAATGAGTAGCCCTTTGGCACTCATTTTTACTCTCGTGTGTGCGTCTATCATTCTTCAAAATTTCTTCACTGCCGGTCATCCAGGCTCGGTAAGGAATTTATTTAATACATTTTTGACATTCGTAAATCTTCTTCGTTTAGTTTTTGGGCATATAATTAAGGAGCAAATATATTTCAGTTCTCTCAACGAGTGGGAGACAAACTTGGTGACATAAAGAGCAAGAACCTTGAGAATAATGACAAGAAGAGCAACTCTACACACCCGGAAAATCACTCAGAGGTCAGTGAATATTAAAAGTAGCAAAAGTGCGTTATCTTGCAACGACTTTTTATTAATTTTTTAGATTCTCAACGACCCGCCACGCATTGGTTCTCGTGAAGGGCCTGGGTATTTGCTTCTTGTATCAGAAGTAAACTTGGATTCCACCGGTGCATCCACCATCCAGTTCATTGAAATTGAAGCAATCGAGAATATCTACCTACCCAAGTATAAACGTGGGAATAATCTTGCTGGTTATCGACTCCTTATTATATCCGGAGATGGGCTGGAGATAGTATCTTCATTATATCTACATGAATTCCTACCACGTGTCACCAAAAATTTCTTCCTTTTTGGGAAAAAAGGCACGCCGAATCTTGATATTGACCTCACTGAAAATAATGTCCCGTCTGTATTGTTATCTACAAACTCAATTTTTCCTCTAATGGACAGAAGTCCTTTTGCTGTTATACTTTTTTACTCTGACTCAGAAGTCGAGCATGACGCTTTGGCTCTTGTAAAGGTATTGGGACAGTATGTACCTACATCTATACAAAATGATGAGTGGAGAAAGGATATGATTAGGAGGAGAGCCGTGGATATGCTTGTGTTGGGTAGGAATGCTCCGAGTGGTGGATGTTCATTCTTTGACACAGTTTTTCCAGTCAAGCCAAAGCAAAATTATGTACTCAGAGACTGGGAGAGTAGTACTAGTCCTGTCAAAGACATGTCAATAAGCCGATGCTGCGATGATGAAATTCCATTTGAGCCTGAATGTTATAAGCTCGCAATAATGACTCCAGGAACACCAAATGCGTGTTTTAATGCAATTAGATTTATTTTGGAAGAAAATCTACAAATCATTGAAGGCGACCCTCATTTAAACATCCCTCTTGCTGTAGACGGATGTGATTCAAGCGTTCGAAATCTCCAGCCGGAAGACTATAACGTCGACACAAACTCTGTGACCTCTGTTCTTAAAGACCTTTTTCATATGAACATTGATTGTCTAGGTGATGAAGTTGAACAAAGTAACGTAAATGTTACATCTATTCAGGAACGTTTTATAAGCGAGATTGGTATTCCTAATACTCTAGAATTTAACCGAACAAAGTTTGAAGAGTGCCAGGACCACTTTACAAAACCGCATGAAATTTTAAGCTCTGACGCAATCACATGGCTAGATTTTGTTGATGGGTCGTCGGAGTGTCGTTTCTACTGCTTTATCTGCCGCGAATTTTTGAATTCAGGATTTCGACCTGATATCAAAATTCGAGCAGACATCGTTAGGGAAAAGGGGTCATATTCAAAGTCAAAAGCCGCCAATACAATGCAAGTACGGAGGCATTCAGATCATGCGTTACACAAAGCTGCGCTGCTCCTCTATGCAGACCTTCGGACTTCTGGTAGTAATCATGAAAAACAATTGGCAGTAGAAAAGCAGCTGAATAGAGAGCGACAGATTTTTTTGCCCACCATGAATCTTATTCAAATAGCTTATGTTGAGCTGAGTACAGGTATATCGTTCAAAACTCACAATAAATTTGCAAGTGTTCTTCCAGAATTAGGAGTGAACATTGGGATGCATCATCGACACGAAAGGGCAATTGCTGAAATCTCAGATATAATCACAAAGAGGTTTCACTACATACTGCTTGAAAGTCTGGTTTCAGCTGGGAAGCCTTTCACTCTTATAGTAGATGGTACCACAATGTATAATGTACCTTACATGGTGGTATTGCTACAAACACTTGAGGGAGACAAACCTGTCGTTTACTTGTATGCGTTAATTGTTTTGACAAACGGAGAAATCAGTAAATCCATGGTAAAGGATCTCACTAACAGAATAAAGGCAGACAATGAAATATATCCTGGCTTCGAGGAATATTTCAAAACGAACTGTATGGTTTTAGCTTCTGACTCAGCGAGCATAATGATAGGAAAGCACAATTCTTTTTACACTCACCTGGGAGTATACGTAGGCAGAAATATTGGGCTCTCGAAGTGTGGAGCTCATAAACTTGGCAGAATACTCATACATGGTCTAAACTTTGTCACAGATAATACCACCAATACAAAGTACTTCAAAAATTTTGCACATATTAATAACTTGTTCTACACATTTTATATGAGTAGAGGCTCGAAGAGGTTTCAGGACCTCACACAAAAAGCAATTGAGTTAGATTTGTCACCAGGAAGGATCAAATATTTTTTTGATATTAGATTTGCTGCCAGTCAATATCGTTGCATGAAATCCTTGTACTCTCAATACGACGCGCTGCGACTTGATCTTCTGGAGCGTGTTTCCGATCCTACATTCAATGAGGATGCTCAGAAAACTGCATTTCAGCTGCATAGTTACATCTCGGACAAGAGTTTTGCCGTTACAGTGGCAGAGTTTGTTGACTTTCTCAGCATTTTTCAACTCATGTCTCGCAAGTTTCAAACAAAAGGAGGCCTCATGATTGGAAACGTTCAAATTGTTCGAGAGGGATACGATAAGCTCGTTGAACTTTCAAAAGAGCCAGGATTTTTCCTAAAAGAATTTCTAGCAAAAGCGAGGTGCCCCGAAAAATGTGAAAAAGGAACATGCACTTTGGAACTGTACGATGAATGCAGCGAGATCTATGTGAGCACTGGTTCACTAGAGAGCACTATTTCCGATTCTATAAAGCTCAGTGAAGTTAGAGAGGAGCTATACGCGAATATATTGAGAGAAATGAGGGCTTATTTCCCTCGAAATGAGCTTGAACCCTTTGATCTGTTCAATCCAAAATATTTTAAATTCTGCCCCAGTGAGATTATATCTGATGAGAGACTTTGCGAGAATTTGGATCACTGTTACCTCGAACTTCCAACAATTTTTCCAGATGAAACCTCAGAAACCGCATCTGAAAGGTTGACAAATTTGTGTAAATTTTACGGCATCAGAGAGCAAACTTGTATGGTAATTGAAAATGAATGGAAGAATCTTTTGAGCAGAATGGTCGGCGACAGAATCGTTTATGATCATCGAAATGATGATGTAACTGATTTCTGGCCTCTAATCCTCCGTAGAGTAGACCTACAGATAGCTTCGAATGTGCGGGATATTATATTAAAAATTCTTGTCACAGCTTTCACATCGAGTGACGCCGAAAGGCTCTTTTCGTTTTTAACTAGAATCAAGTCGGCTGAAAAATTCAATTTGAAATCAGAAACAATGGAAGGTTTAGCACGAATACAATTTAATGGTCCTAATGTACTGTCGCAAGATCGTCTGTTTGAATTAACCAGGGAGTTTTTGAAAACTCATGTCAGAGCAGATGACGAGAGCGCTGATGGAGGTAAAAAGGTGTCGGTTGAAGAGTTGCCAAATTTTTTGGCAAAAAGTAAAATATTTTAGAGCATTTTACTGTCTATACAGTATAAATACTGGTGCTATAGAATTTAGTGTATTATATGGATAACGTATTGACAATTGTAGCATTCCCCTAAGAATGTTATGCGAGATGTAGTCGAAATAAAAAGGAACGGTTATTATGGAAGAGATGTAGTTGGAATAAATACGAACGGTTGTTATGGGTGAGATGTAGTCGGAATAAATACGAATGGTCGTGTTGGATGAGATGTAGTCGGAATAAATACGAACGGTTGTTATAGAAGACACGCAGTCGGAATAGATACGAACGGTTGTTATGGAAGCTGTTAAGTCGGAATACATGAAAATTTTGTCATGGGAGTTATGTAGTCGGAATAAATACAAAAGAGTGTAATAGAAATGAAGATTTAGTCGGAATAAATAAAGTTGCAATGAGAAATTGTATGATTTGTGCTTATTTATAATGGCTTCACATTATTACATTGTAAAATTTATTCATGCACAGCTTATTTGGAGCTATTAAGACTGCTATCAAGAAGTGCTGCTCGAATTGACTTAGGTAGTGTGTAAATATGAAGTCAATAGGTAGGTTGGGGGAGTCAGGTACGTTCATCAGCGTGGGCCTAGTATTTGCACGCTACCATAGTGCCCTGTTATTCACTACTGCCTCACTTACTAAGACGCTCTACGAACACGTTATTTGTTGTCGGGCATGATGTTACTCTGGCTGTTATGTACCAGCCAATCATTTCTTTCCATCCTCTCCTTCTTCCCAACCTCAACCTCTCCTTGACCTCTGCGCGGTGGAAATCTGTGCAATTTGCGCGAGCTAAGAAATCATCATCACTCGATCATCCGTGCTTGAGAAAGGCTGAAGGCCGAAACGTTGCACAAGAAACTGTGTGATTTCTACGACTAAATCTAAATTTTTGTGAGCTCGTGGACTCTAATTTCAGTGTTTTTCAGTTTTTTACCTGCTCACTTGCGTTGTGTTTATTATAATATTACTCTGGATTAATCTAATTGATTTAAATCGATGAGCACTATTTGTTTGTAATGCCCATTGGTGCTCAAGTGCATTTGCACTTTCATTGTTACACAACAATTGCTTCGTTGCCATGGAGACCTTCTTTGATTATCGAAGTTGGTCCTGCTGTCTGAGGCTTCAAAATAACAGATCGATGATCATGGCGAGAGACGTAACTCGTCGGTGAGCCAATGGCTTGTAAAGGATCAACAAGGATGATGAGTGCTCCGGTGCAAAGTATGCCAAATGCAGCAAGCAGAAGCTGCATGGATGTACCTGGAAGTGGTAAACAAAAATGAATGTACGTACATGACGAACTTAACAGTACGTGAATTTCAAATCGACCAAGTAAAATCTTGCAGTTTTCAAGAAGACAACACTACAGAGTTCAGTAACATGCCGAGCGGTCATTCCATTCCACGGAGTAACTTATCGTGACATTAGATTCAAAAAATGTACGCTCTCGCTCTCACCTATTCCATTCTTGAATCAAGTCACGAAGACCTGCCGAGATTTTTTACTCCTCCATGATATACTACTTCCCAACGTCAATTTGATTGAAATCGGTCCAGTAGTGCTGAGATTCGGCACAAGACTAGATTGCAAAATGATCAGAGCTTCGCGAAAAGTTGAATCCAATCACATTATTAGCCCCAATGAACTCCACTTGGCAATATTTTCATTCAATAAATTGACTGAGTCACAATGTCCATTTACATTAGACACGAAAGCCTACAAAAATGACAAATTTATGTTGCAAAGCAAGTCAGAATTATTTTTAATCTTAAATCATGTTGTGTAACAAAGAGAACTCTTACTTACCTCCATTATTGTAGAGACAGTCTACTGTGTGGCAGTAGCCAGAGTGTCAGAAACTTTTAAATAATTGATCCCATATTGTGTGTTACTTTGGGAAAGGTATCACTGGCGTAGAAATAGTCTGCAGCTTAGCAACTTTGATTTTCAGTCGCCCAGCATCCCACACGGAATATTATTCCGCGTGAGAGACTGAGCTGGGGTCTTGCTTTAACTCAACACGGTGAGCGTCAGAATAATACTGGGTGGAAATCGATGCAGAACTGTGGGGCTATCGCTTGTGTATTTTATGGAAAGCGACTGTCAGTCAACTCATGAACGTGCGAAACTCCATTTTGCACTTGGCTCAATGGTATACAGAAGCAAAGTGGAGACGGAGGGGGAAGAGACCGAGGACGGACGCAAGGCTAGAGTCGTAAAGCGAGTCTATGACTCATAGCGCTTTACAGTCACATCCCTGGTCTTTCTTTACGGCTTGAGTTTGGGATTTTACTGCTCATCATGCCGGTGTTCCAAGTTTCGGCTCCCTTCTGCCATTCTATTTGTTCGCAGAAAGGCTTTACATCCACTTGCATAATCGATACTCTGTTGAGCCATCAATGCAAGTCCTGCCGGCCACAGCCTATCAGGATGTGCATTTATTGCATTAATGTTATGGGTATGTGTCACGTCGAGCTCACAGAAACTTTTCATGACAGAAATGATCAGCTTACAAGAAAAATAATGGTTTGAGACTGTAAAGAACATCAAGTTTCCCAACATCATTTTATTTCCAGCCGTTCAATCATCACAACCGGAACCATATGACTCATGGAATGAATACTAAACTCTCCAAAAGGCAAGCTCATTTTACAACGAATACATTCACGGTCATTCAATGGAAAGACAATAATGAAGGGAAATTTCAGGTCCTGATGTACAGAAGAGATGTGACTCCTAACGTCCTAACACTGCCTTTAACAGAAGTGGCATATTCACAATGGCCACATCTAAATGGTTTTTCTTTGGTGTGAACTAAAGCGTGAGTGTCTAGCTGGCCCCGCTTTGAGAAACACTTGAAGCACAAAGGACACTGAAAGGGCCTGCCAAAAGGGTTGTGAAGTTTTTGATGGTTCTCTAACGCCCCCTCGGAACATGCGTATCGGCCACAGTCTGACACTGGACATTTTAACAGTGTCTCATGACGACTCATGTGCGCCTTGACAGCTCTGCTGTTCTTTCCTTTGTACTCGCAGCCTTCCATCGAGCATGAAATCCTCTCATTCGTCCCTTCGTGGACGATCATGTGGCTGGCCAAGTTACTTGCAAGTTGGGTCCGGTAGTTGCAGTTAAGATTCGGACAAGCGTGAATTTTCTTTCCATGAACATTCCGTTTGTAGTTTCTGAACGCGAGGGCATTTCAAAATTTTCGCCCGCAACCGGGCTGATCACAATCCATGTTTTTTTCTCCATGCTGATTGGTAAAATGATATTTAAGTGCGGTCAAACTCTTGTAAGATTCTGTGCAATCTGGATGGTTTCATTTGAAGTCTCTTCTGCTAAAATGACGACGCATGTGACGCATTAAAACAGTTGCTCGAGTAGTTTTGTAGTCACACTTTGTACAAGCAAATGCTTTGGATTCACTATGAACAAATCTCTCGTGAGGCTTGATGGAACTCTTCCATTTAGCACGGAAACTACATCCATTATGAGGGCAAGCAAATGACCGTTCAATACAACTGTGTGTTTTCTTGTGTGCACGCAAATTTGATGCTTTTTTGGCAGTAAAAAGACAGCCTGGGAAATCACAATGGAATGGACGCGCATTGCTGTGTTTGAACTTGATATGGTCTCTCAGAGTTGATTTCTGTTTGAACGTCATTTCACAACCATCAATGGTACATTTGAATGGTCGCTCACCAGTGTGGATCATCATGTGGTTTGTTAAGTATGTTCCGTTACTCAACTCGCAGCCACAGAGATTGCACTGGAAATTTTTCAGTTTTCTAACACTGGCTCCTTTATGTTGACGTTTAGCGTGAACATTTAACTTGTAACTGGAACTAAATTCCTGACTGCACAAATTACACTTGAAAGCTTTCCCTTCCATTATTGTAATCGATGAATTATTCTACTTTCAGTTTTCACTTGTTTTTGGGTATTCTCAAATGACACGGCGGAAGTTTAAATACTGTAGTGGTTGATAAATACTCTGACAAGGTCCAGACTGAGGCAATCATATTATGAGAACAATAGACTGTAAGGGAGTGGCTGTCTCATTCATAATTCAGAGCCAAATCCCAGTGATTCACTGGGCGTGCGACACTCAATGGCACGTTTCACAAT
>JAQIWI010002716.1:0-11687 GCA_034698825.1 Deuterosminthurus bicinctus | reverse complement strand
CTCTAGTGGAAAGTGCATTCTATTAATTAACAATTATTTGCATGCGACTAATTAGCATTACGTCATGCATAGCATTTACATAGAAGAGTGACTTCGCACTCTGACACCATGGCCAGCATTCTGACAATCTGCAAAACAATGACGAAGTAATGAGCTGCGAGCTCCCACTTTGTTTTGTCCATTGTCAAATTTCCCTGACTGTCACAAGAGAACCGAACAAAATTAAGCTTGCAACAAATTTGCAGGAAGACCTTGAAGAAATTCTCTGAGCATTTGTGCAGAAAATTCTTGTACTTTTTAGGAATAATTCGCTCAAATATGTTCTTTTGGACGACCCTGCTGGAGATTTTGTGCTTTTTTACGCCAACTTGATTTACAGATCGCCGTGCTTTCGTTTTTCGAACCATGATGGTAGACTTAGTAAGGGAAACCGAGGAATCCTACCTATGTGCTTGTCTAGCACCGACTACACTGTTAAGAAGGAGGACGGGCAAATAGTGTCCACTTTCTGTCCCACAAACTTTAAAGCGCTTTAAAAAGTTGACCGCAGTCATAGGAACGTGAGGCGGATTATCGCTGTCATAAAACAAAGCAAAAGCTTTTAAGTTGAACACGTGGACACATTAAATTAAAGTGGAACAACGCCTTTTCCAATTTAATGGATTTATTCGTCCAGTTGACAATGATGGACATTAAATATTAAAATACTTAACATACGAATGATGGAGAAGCGGCTACTTGTGTATGCAGGGCTTCATAACTTTATTCATTAGAGCTGGCTACACGTGCGAGATTTAATGGACGACTGCTTTGTCCTCGATTTTTCTCTTATTGTCGCGTGAGTAACCATGGTTTCATTTTACTGAACGCATAGGCAGCAAGAAATTGGTTTTTGTGTAGGTGTTCAAATAGGTTGACTGCGTGAAACTGATTAATATGCTCCTTACTGTCGTACAAGCGTAGACGTTTCGTGTTAAAAATTTGAACAAGATTAGGGTGCAACAATACAATAAACTAACTTTTGGAATTTAAAATTTGTTATTATTCGAAAATCACAGGGATTTCTACACAGCTGGTACCATCTTGGTCAAGCTGCTTTCCTTTAGGATACAAGCAAGCAACTGATTCTACTTTGAACACGCACAAATGGGAGCAATAGGAGAGCTTGGTCATGGACTCAAACGTAAGCGAGCCTTGTGCACTTGTCCGTATGTTGTTATACCATTCCCATACTTTCACTTGTCTTCGTAGCGTTAACAAAATTTGCTCCATTCTCGCAAACAGACCGAATTTTTTCATCTCACTAATTGAGTCAAATTGTGGATCCGCTCATCAGGCTTGATTGGTCCTCAGTCAGATTGGTCAGCGTAAGTCCGTGGGGTTGTTTGCAATGAAATTAATTTTTTTTAATATAAACCAGGAACTCTTTTGCGCTTTACTGTAAGAGACGTGATCGACTGCAGTTGTGCATTCAGCTCACAAGCGTACTGTCCTTCGAACGCGAGCGCGACTGCCCTAAGAAGGGAATATTATTTTTGCAATGTTAAAATAAATTTTAGGTTTGCGGCGGATTGTCTCGTTATAATTGCTTGTTTCACTGACAAACGCTTTAGGTCTGTTTTTGTGGACACTCCACCTGAACTGTGGTGTGAGACTAAATATTTTGTTTTAAAAAATCAAAGTGGCGTTGAAATCCAACAGCTGTCTCCAATCAGTCAGCGTCGTCCAAGTACTCCACTGAATTATATTTTCTGAGTTGGCAAGTGTGAGACAATTCTGTATTTAATATGGCGTTGAAGCTTAAACTCAAAAATATTTGCAACCCAGTGCAGTCAGAGCAAATAAGAGCTCGCGGTTTCCTCGTGAAAACACAACTGGTTCCAAATAAAAGTTGGAATTCAATCAATCCATCAAGGTTAGTCATCAACTTCAACTCCAATTCATAAGAAACTACAATGACGCCATCAACAATGAATTTGATGCCTTTGCGCCCTGCGAGCGGCCTGATGTCAACATGACTTCAATGGGAAATATTAGAGGCACACAAATTTTGCATAAGCTCAACAATCGTTTTATTCATAATGTTCACTTGACTTTTGTTAGACAAAAGCAGCCAATTAGAAATTCAAATCTAGTTAAATCTCGTCTAGACTAGATTACAAATCCATACGTTTCTAAGGCAACATAAAGAATGCAGAGCTAGAAATTTAGCTTGAGAGAGAAGCTCAGTTGGAAACAGCAGCGTCAGCACCGTTGTTTTCAGACTCGAGGTCACTGCTGCTGACTTCAGCACCAGCAGCAGTAGTCTCAGGGGCAGTTGCAACGTTGCTGCCTTCAACGGCAGTACCTTGGTTAGGAACAGTAGCTGCTTGAGTGGTTGGGGCAACGTCGATACTGCTGCCTTCAGCGCCAGTAGCAACTTGCTTGGTTTCCGTGTTTTCACCTGCACCTTGTTGACCAGTAGGTTTTTCTCCATTGTTTCCACCTGGACCTCCAGGACGTCCACCGATGGCGGGGGACTCAGGTCGGCGACCGGCAGGGCGAAGGAAGGAGGGACGAGACAGACGTTCAGCCAGACGATCACGGAAAGCAGCCAGACGACCACCTAAGGGACGACGGCGGCCAACTTCGTTGGAACCCTCATCTTGAGATGGTGGACCCCCACGGTTTCCGTCAGGGCGGGATTCGGCTGCCTATTAAATAATTGAAAATTTGTATTAGTGCAAATCCTCCCAGAAATTCAGAAATAAAAAAAGTTCTTACGACTGCAGCGACAACGACGAGAAGTACAAAGGCGACCTTCATGATGATTACTGTTCAAGTACAACTGAGTGACTGTGATGAAGTTCCATTGGAATCCTCTCTATTTATACATTTCTGAATTCTATTTTTGATTAAGCTTCACCGTAAAATGTCGTACAAAAATTCTTGTTTAAATACAAAAAATAAAGATCCTTTGTATAAGAAATGCAAACATCTGGTGGAAAATTTGACTCTTGTTTGCATATTTGGATGCTTTTGGCAAAGTTGGTCTGAGAGCTTTGAAAACTAGATCCGGTTCTTTTGTTGGACGCATGAATAGAAACCGCTACAGGGATTGTATACGTGTAAAGACAGTGCTTACCTAATGCCATGGTCGTATAACCTCAAAAATATCTGCAAAGCTATCAAGTCAAAGCAAACCAAAGCTTGGTTTCCTTAAACAAACACATCTGGCTGAAATTTAATGTTTGAATTCATTGAATCTCCCAAGGTTAATGGCAGCTGCAATGATGAATCAAACTCAAACTTGAGTGCACGAGTCAACCACGCATTTCGTGGCTTGTGAATAGATCCCAGATCAGTTAATCAATAAAATTGATGCAATGAATACATTGCAGATCAAATGTTCCCAGCAGTCCATTTCAAAGCTTTTTGCAACGTCAGCAAGCAACTTTATTGAACTGCCTGCTAACATGATGACGACCACGCATTGCATTGGCTTCACAAATTTTTTCAAGAATCAGCCGACAAGAGTCTGCAATTTTAATTGCACCTGCACAAGGAACAAAAGCTTCAAACAGGCAACAATGCAATTGTGACATCATGGGATCCATCGGCATTTGAAGATAAATCAAATCCGCTACCGCACAGCCAAAGGAAAAAAATAAATCCAGAAAAATATGCATTTAATTTCAATGTAATGTAAACTTTGGACAGAAACATTAAAAATTGGGTTGGAAATATTCAAGGAAACATTCCCGGCAACATTCCCGGCAACACCAGAAAATTATTTAATTTCAATATTAATAAAAATAAATAAACTTTGAACAGGAACATTTAATAAAAATTGCATTGGAAATATTCAAGGAAACATTTCCGGCAACATTGCCGGGAATTCAAACTTTAAATTTCCAATCGATCTACTCAATGGGCAGAATCTTACGCGCGCCAACTTCAAACTTTCAACTCCTCTCTCATCTGACTTTCGTCGTCGTCTCCACAATTTCTTTAAATTATTTACTTGAATGTCAACATCAACCCAAAAATGGACTCGCCAATTTGGCCAAAAATACCAAAACTGATGGAGGAATCTGCCCAAAGTTCCAGCTCCAGCCCAACAACCCTCGCTGTGTGTCCAGTTAGCACTGAAATGGCATCTCCAAAGGCACTCGTATCAAATGACAACAAGGAAGAACTTTTCCTAAAAGTCTTTACAAATGATATCGTAAGCAAATTAACCAAAATTATTTCAAATTAATTTAAAATTAATTAAACAATAAATTTAAAAAAAATTAGCATTTAATTGGATGGTTTGGTTGACAGATCTGGCGAAAATTGGGAAGTTACTTGAACCTAGACGACCTGAAAGACTGCCGTCGCACCTGTCAACTCTTCAACTCAAAAGTTCTAACAGAAACAAACTTCAAAGACCTCGCCCTGCTCAACATTCCGCTCTCAAAATTTCGAGCTTCAGATTTCGGCAAAACTCGCGTCCGTTGGCGTCACTTGGCCATCAATGTTGACCGGGACCTCAACGACAAAAACCCAGAATCTTGGTGGCACCCGACAGAAGATCCTTTGGAACTGCTCGGTCCACTTCTTGGTTCAGTAATTTCCCTAAAACTCCACCGCTCCGCTGAATTCCGATCCCCACAATTCCCCAAAGTTCGTCAGACTTTCTCTACAATTCTCCCAATGATGCCCAACATTCTAAAAATTGCTGTTGATGTGCGAATCTTCCAAGAGATCGATCCCTCTTGGTTCGCCTACGCATCGGTCACTTTGATGTCTCGAGTCCAAGAGTTTCATTTGGAGTGCAATCCACCAACTTTTGTTCCTGAAGAAGTCATGCGATGCACAATGTCACTTCCATTCCCGTCTGTCAACCTTCAAGTCCTGCGAGTTGACTCGTTCGTTTGGAAATGGGACGTGAATCGAGCTCATGACAGCGCCATTGACCGACTAGACCGTTTGTTTCGAATTCTGCGCCAAAATCAGAACCATTTGAAGTCATTCCAAGTCCAAGATCCTGAGCTTTGGACGAGCATATCGGCCTATCGGTTTGGAACTTTGCCGAAATTTCCCCAACTTAGGACACTCAAGCTTCAGATCATGAAGAAGAAAATCAGCGAGGCTCATTTTATCGAATTTCTATCGAATCAGCCGGACAAATTGGAGGAAATTGAGCTAGAATTTGTTGGGTCAATCCCTTCAGCAGTCTTCCAAAACGTGAAGGATCGAGCGATGAATTTGAACCTTAAAATCTTGCGAGTTATTACAACAAAATTCAAGCCGACCTTCATGAAAAAGTGGAGCTTTCTCAAGGAGACAAACCTTGAAGAGTTTGCCTTCCAGCTTAAGGAAAGGTCGGTCAGGTTGAGCAATGAGCAGTTGAAGGATTTCTTTGGAGCTTTGCCGAAAAATGCTAAAAAATTGAGCATTTGGGGCGTGAAGCCCCAGGGAGGGCAGCAGATTTTTCACTTGCAAGTCTCAAAGTGCTTTGATCCTCAAGTTCTGACTCATTTAAGACTTCGAAGGTGCAAGGGGCTGCTGAAGAATTCTGTACTCCAGGAGTTTTGGAAGACATTGAAGAATCTGAGGCTGCTGGATTTGTCCAATTGTGGAAATAACTGCACGGATTGGGGCTTCACTGGAGTCCCGGCTGGATTTGCGCCTCAGGGGGTGTCCATTTCTTTGCTCAAAGGTCTGAGGCGGTTTTTAAAATTAAAAATAAAATAACATTAATTAAATTTATTTTTATTTTTATGACAGGTCTCAAATCCTTAACACTTCAAAGCTGCGTCGGCCTCACAAATCGCACATTAATCGATGGAATCAAATTTCCTGAACTTCAGTTTCTTGATCTCATGGGGAATTTCCAGGTACGTAAATTTATATTAAATTAGAATGAATTTTTTATTTTGTATTTAATGTGGCGTGTTTTTTTTTAAAGTTTACAGAGAGCGGCTACCTTGCGGTAATGCGTCAGAATCCAAGTTTGCAGACATTTGCAAGCGAGCAAGAAGATGATGAAAAATGGCGCTCGCCCTACATTGTCGAACGCCGGAGGAGATCTGTTAAAATCAACCCAAGACTGACCCGAGAGGCAAGTCCTGATTTTAATAAAATAATAATTCATTTAAATTAAATTAATTTAAAATAAAATAATTAAAATTGGAAATAAATGAATTTAAATTGTTCAACAGTTTGGCCAAGAATACACATGGGACTATTCGGTGAGCGACTGGGAGGACGAAGAGTCTGACGATGGAGAATCTGGCGAAGAAGATCCTTGGCAAGGAATTCGATACTGGAGAGATCCACCTCTCGGAGGAGGTGGACTGGATGCAAGTGAGGTAGAAGAAGATGAAGAAGAACTTCCTGATCTTGACGAAGAAGGGGACTGGCTTGCTGCTTTGTTTCAAAATCGGAGGGATAACAACAATGGGAATAGAAACAATAACAATGATGCTGGTGGAGAGCGTGAGAATGATGGGGGTAATGAGCCTGAGAATAATCACGAAGGGCAGGCTGAGGGCGCTAAAGTAGATGGCGCTGTATTGTTGGAAAAAGTTGAAGAAAACAAAGATGAGGAAAAGCCGAGTACTTCAAAGGCAGGAGCAAATAATGTTTAAAAAGCAGCGGATATTTAATTGAACTTTCGGGCATCTTTTGACTGAAATAAATAAATAAAAAAATATTGCATTGTCTACTATTCACACTTGTGTTCGAAAATAAAAAACTCTAACGAGGAATCTTAAAATGTATTCTGATTCATCTTGAATTATTCAAATTGATTTTCTATTAATTTTGTGCCACTACTTGTGGTACCGTTCGCGTGGCACCTATTTATTTGCATTCGTGGTGGTACTTTGTATTTGCAGTCCAAAGTAGGCGATCTAATCTACTTCCAAAGCTTCACATGTATCCCATACGAGAAAAATTTATTCTAAAAAAAAATTAAGCTCGTTGTAATGTTAAGTGCATAAGCTGTGGTTGGAGTAATGCCCTGACAAGTTCAATGGCAACATACGGCGGAGAGGAGCACAATATAATATAGCTGTTTGATTCGTGCCAACTGTTGAGACCCGACGCCACTTAGACATTTATTTAAAACAAGCTAGGCTGAGAACCGCAGTTCAATTTATCCCTCATGTGAATGTAAAATATTTCAGTGCAATGTGGAGATAAATGTCCGGGATCTTGTGATAGCTCTAAAAACAAGGAAACATGAAAATGATACAAACTTTTTGTGAAACCAAATTCAAGGGAACGAGTGCGGTTCATTAAGCACGCCAATGAGTCTACTTCCTCTCAATGAGTCGTCTACGCTCTCGACAGTACCAGGGTCGGTTGCAGAAGATAAGAACCTTAGCATTTTTACACAAAGCATATTCAAGTAAAAAAAAATGCTATCGTTCCGCCTAGTTCGACCGTCCTATTTTATATTTAAGTTTGGCAGCTGGCTACAAATCCTTGAGCTCAATTTCGATCCAATTAACGGTGAAATAGCCCGCAAACCTCCACAACATTCTAAAACCTTACGAAATATCCAATCACTCGTAGTACTTCTGAAAGTAGTCCAATTAAGCTGGAACATTTGGACACATGCTGTAAATTTTGATGAGAATCACCTACGCTTTTTAATCTACAATTTTATCATGTGGACCATGTATTCTCAAAATTTATTCTGGAGTTACAAGCTGTACACTGAGACGATAAATGTACATTTGCTCATGAATGAACTTGAATTTCGGCCTTCACCACTTCAATACGTGCCAGTGACTACACCATCATGGGCCCGAAGGTGGAGGTTCACTCGGAAACTCGTCGACATTTTTAGAATCGCACGAAATGTTCTTCAGGAGGTTGAGCTCTTTGTAGGTGAACTTAAAGGTGCGATTGGTATATTGTCGAGTCAAGAACAGTTGCTGGTAGTCATTCCGCTCACGGCTTTAACCACTGTCCTACTAAATTGAAAACAATTCTAAAAGCTCTAGTAGATTGAAAAATATGAATTACACTGAATAAAGTTAAGCAAGCCGACAGCAAAATGCTATCTTTTCAGCATGCAGAGCATTCAAATGGCTTTCAAATGGAAAAAATATATCTTGGCTACTAGAACCACCACGTTCTGAATCGCTCCAGCTGTTGCGCTCGCAGTCATGGTGATAGCATAAATAGACGCCATTCCAGGAATCAACCAGTTTTAGCATAGTTCAACTCAAAGTGCAAGATCAACAGGCGCATGTTAAATGAAGCTGAAAATTGAGAAAAAGCCGTGTTAATGGGCTCGATGCAGCTTGGCTTAAACCACTGAAAACTTTGGAATGTAGAAAAATATGCTATTGAGGATCACAATATATGTGGTTGTTTCATTCGTGCAAACTGTTGAGACTCGACGCCACTTAGACATTGATTTCAAACAAGCTGGGCTTATGAAATAGATAGCGGATCCATGGTTTAATGGAAAATACTTCAAAGCAATATCGAGGTAAATTATCTCGGAATTATGCGATGCATTTAACTGTTGCTAAATTAACGTAGCTAAAATGTTGCGAGCTCACTGCCGTTCACATGTATAAACACGTGTAAATGTGTTGCTGCAAGAACGGTCAGACTACTTTGCAGAGGTGAGCACAAGCAATATACTCATATTCACTCAAAATTCACTCACGAAGAGACCCCCAATATCTTGAGGGAATTAACATTGGAAATTGAGCTGAGCACGGGTCCGGACCTTACCAACTTTCCAAGTTCTACTGAACTCATGAAGACAAGACAGGGGTTGTGATACTGATGACTCAATCTTGCAAGAATTCCAGCACGTGCCTAACCCAACTTTTGTGTATAGACGCTTCATCAAGATTTACAGGTCAACCACGCTCCAGGCTCTCATTATATCTCATTACTAAAGACATCAAAGATGTTTTGTCCTAATCTCCAACAGCAGGGCTCAATAGACTTAGCATGCAACGCCGAATTGACAGCGGACGTGACTTGATACTCGATTGTGAGAAAATAATTGTGAGAAGTCGGAGTAAGTTGAAGTGCTGCGTGAGTTTTAGTGACTGACTCTGAGCTGGCTACAGAGGAAAGGGTTGCGTATACAAGATTCTATTCTACATGGGCAATACCAACTTTTTTTCTACCGGCTTTTCGCCCAGTCTACAACCACAAAGACTTGAGGCTTGACACAAGCGCGAAAAAGAGATAAGATGGATATTCATTTCAGGGTTTTCAAGCGGTTTGGAAAAATTTAAATACCCACAATCTGGAAGCCCTTGGTGTGTTCTTCCTAATCACCAGACGCCAGACACCGGATATGTATGTACCCGATTTGGTCAAAATATGTATGTAAATATTTACATAAAATGTTGAAAATATGTACCATAATATGTACCAATTTTATCTCATTTTACCAATATTTTTATGATTTTTTTTCTAAAAATGTCATTTTTAATCATTAGAACTTTAATTTTCTGTATTAATCTCTTTCAAATTCAAAGCCTAACAAGGTTTGGAGTTGCTCAGAATACATCCACCACTATATTGAGGCCCAGGTTAAATCTGGGCAATTTCTGGAATGGCGTCAAAGTCTGCAGTATCGTTGCTTTGCTGCATACAGTTCCCGTATCTCAGCCAAGGGAGCTGCAACTGGCCCATAGCAACACATGTGTACGTGTAAGCGGCATTGAATGTCATGGTCGCCACTTTGATCCTTAGATTTTGATAACAGTTCTCGCGACCTATCGACCTCTAAAATATTCATAACTTTAGATTTCTTAGTTTTGATGACTTAACACCTACATGCATGCTCCCTGTCGACTAAGGAACTTAGCCCAACATGCTTCAGTTGTATTAGTTGCTGAAACGATAGCATTTTGATGTCCGTTTGCTTTACTACATTCAGACTAATGCATAAATTTCCATCTAGATGAGCTTTCAGATTTGTTTTCAATGTTATAGTGCTCAAAAAAACAAATAATAGACAAAACACTGAGGTAATAGAAAATACTTCATGCAATAAATGAATCCATCAACCAATGCATTGAACAGTAATAATGCCATTAATAGCAATAGCAGTTGGACCATTCCTACTGCTGTGAGCTGACTTTGAAAAACCACCAATAATGTATTCAGCTTTTAAGTGAAAAAACCGAGTAGAGGCACACATTAACTTCCCATATACATTCATGGGAAATCAAGCATAAGCGCAATAACTCTAGACACATAAAAATCCATAAATTCTAATGTGGATTCTCTATGCAAACTTCGAAAAATCCCCTCACTCATGCTCGACGGCCTCATTGCACGCAGCTCCTTTTTAATTGCTTCCCATTCCGTCCTCTCACTTGACCAAGTGAAACTCAACTTGACTGTTGATGAATTCAAATTCCTCCGAATTTCATCCATGTACTCAGGCATGCGAAATGCATGACCTGTGGATATGATCCACATTGTCAATGTATTCAACATCAAATTAGCCCCAAGAAAGGTATCCACGTTCACCCCAAAGGATTTCAACACCAAAAACGTTGACACTACGGCCAAGGCAAAGGCTGTCAACTTTGCTGCGTATATCATGGAGCTCCAGACAAAGTTAGTAATGTGGGCTCGAAGTCGGATTTCATTCAACTGTCGACAGGCAGCACGGACCTTGACCAATGTGCACAATCGACCCTTCATTGACCTGTAAGCAAGAGCACAACTTTACATGAAGCGGTCACAATTTGAATGCTTATTACTGCACTGTTGTACCCAGAAAGCTGCTTAAGAGCCCTCAGATTTTCCATAGTCGTCGTCTGCAGCACCAGCTCCATAAAGAGTGCAAAGCTTTCAATGACCAAGATATAAGTGATGACGGAATACTCAGCAATCACGCTGAGAAACCTCTGCCAAATTGTTGGTTCCGGGATCCCAAGACACGAAAAGAAATACATGTCCCAATTGGGAAAAGTCCACATGTGGAGCATTGTCAAGGGGACAGTTGTTAAAGCCGTGAGCGGAATCATTACTAGCAACTGTTCTTGACTCGACAGTTTACCAATCGCACATTTAAGTTCACCAACAAAGAGCTCAACCTCCTGAAGAACATTTCTTGCTATTCTGTAAATGTGTACGAGTTTACGAGTGAATCTCCATCGTCGGGCCCATATTGGTGTTGTCACTGTCACATATTGAAGTGGTGAAGGCCGAAATTCAAGTTCATTCATGAGCAAATGTACATTTATCGTCTCGGTGTAAAGCTTATAACTCCAGAATAAATTTTGGGAATACATCGTCCACATTATGAAATTGTAGATTAAATAGCGAAGGTGATTTTCGTCAAAATTTGCTGCACTGCACGTATCCAAATGTTCCAGCTTAATTGGACTACTTTAAGGAATACTACGAGAGATTGGATAGTTAGTAAGATTTTAGAATGTTGTTGAGATTTTCGGGTTATTTCACCGTTAATTGGATCGAAATTTAGCTCAAGGATTTCTAACCAGCTGCCAAACTTAAAAATCAAATAGGACGGTCGAACTAGGCGGAACTGTAGCATTTTTGCACTTGAATATGCTTTGTGTAAAACTGCAAAGGTTTTTCTCTTTTGCGACTCTTGTACTGTCTAGGCCGTAGACGGCTCATTGAGGGGAAATATTCAGAAAAGTATTTGTTTGTTTTTAATAAAGCAAGCCCGATTGACAATTTCCAATCTA
>JAQIWI010002715.1:0-11687 GCA_034698825.1 Deuterosminthurus bicinctus | reverse complement strand
TACTCACGCGCTTCTCCACATCCCATGGTTTCGTAATAGCAGCCAAGTCACAGGCAGTCATAAGCATCCCTCGGAGTAAGTCTCTGTGGTCATCCCGTGCCCAGTTGTATGTCTGTGACTCAACCAATTCCATGAATGCTCCGCGATTCCTGTACATAATCAATCAAAATCCCATCATCTTATTCTTCATACTATACACAAGTTCCACGAAAACATCACTAACAAATTGACATCCTAATGCACAAAAGCACATGCAAAGTCCTACTTTCCATGTTAGTCACGACGACGACGATGGCAGTAGGAGATGCAAATGTGCCCCAACTTCCCAAATGGATTCCAAATATACAGATAGATCCAAGCATAATAGGATCCAACTAGTGCTGTATGTACTTTGCATAAATATTTTAATGTCACAGTCAGTGGAGGGACAGTCAGATTGAAAACTTTTTTATAACATCATAATGCGTTACTTGAGAGCAGAGAGTTTTGGGCTTTCTTTATGGCTCCTGCACAATCATACGACACGTTTGAATGTGTGCTTTTTTTGCATACGAAAAAGCTGGATGGCTGAGAAAATGGAAATTGATGATCTTTGTGGACACTAATCGTAGAAGATGTCACCGCATGGTGAAATCCTAGAATCTTCAAGTTTTTTTCTCATCATCAAGCTTTTTTATAACAAGCAAAAAATGAAATTCCCGTACAATCTTCAGGAGTTACCGCTATGAAGCCTGGAAAAAAACTCTGCTTTGAATCGCATTCACGAGTACATTTATCATCATTCTGTCCCACTCCACTGTGACACTCCAGCAGAGTTATTCTAACCGATCATCATCTCCTTCACCCACACAACAAGTGGGCATCATGAGGACATGACAGTTCATGAGAGAGAGAGACAGAGAGACATAAAAAAAATTCTACGACACATACCTAAAGTATACTGCGAGATCCGTAGCTAATATTGCGTCTTCAAGGACTTTAACTACACGTGAATATTCATCCGGTGACAAATGGGATAGAATCTGGTTACCCTGCAAATGCAATAATAGTCTGAGATAGTATTACACACATCTCCATAAATTCCCCCACAGCAATTATTCAAAACAGACTCCTCTGCTACCACCACACGACACGTGTCAGGTATTATTGCATAAATCTCAGCCACTAAAACCCACCTGGGTATTCAGAATCATGAGACACTGGTCAAAATGATGTCGCTCCATTGTGGACGTGGAATATAGCTGAGCTAGTGCGGAGGACGCCCTGTTAATTCATCAATTTCACATATTAATCCGTTGTGCGGAAATGATTTGTTTCCTTGAAATATTATCAGCTCACTTGATCTGAAAGGAATTGTTCGTGCCACGATGGTCCAAGTCATGACAGAGGCAAGCTATCAGAAGACCCAAGCATTCCATATCACCTAAAACTTGCCACCATTTTGTCGACTGGAACAAATTAACAGAAATGAAGCATGAGTTAATTCCATAACATTCTATATCTCTCTGCCACCAAAGCATTCTCCCCAAAATCCGCTCTCATCCATCATCTTTTATCTCTCGCACTTCCAAACAGACAATTTGACAAACGAATGGACACTCTCCCAGCCTCACACATTGTTACTTTCTCCACAGCAAGAATCCTTCTCGACAAATTTCAAGACGGCGGCACGTGAGGAAACTCTTTTTTTTTCTCTCTCCTCCGTGGATACCCACGCACTCCAGGACACTAACTAACTAACTCAGCGCATAATAAGCTTTTTTCCCCAAAAAAAACCTTGAGCATGAAGAACATACCGTCAACATTGCAAACATCATCTGAGCCACATTGAAAGCATGCCTCCAGTTGTGGTAAATAACTTTGCGGTAATTTTTCTTGACAGAAAGGAGCCAGCGGCAGAGGACGACATACTCGATGTGGAACCTCTTGACAAGATCCAAGTCGAGGAACATTCTCAAACACGCCTGCAATATACATATCATTATCATGACCAAAGTCATTACTGTCACCAACCCTTGGGCCACTCAGCTCAAGCAGACGCTCACCTTAAATGTATCCTCATCTGACATGTTATGGTCATCAAAATCAAAGGCGTGTAGTCTGAAATGTTGAGCCGAGGGAACGATATCGTCCTATAAAGGTAACAAGCTCTCATAATAATTACCTCCATAGGCTCGTCAAATATTTGCATTTCGTCAGACTCTCTCTCTGTCTCTCTGAGCCCCCGTCTGATTTCAGGATTTATCATTTGCCCTAGAATAGTTATATGCTCCAGGTCACAGGAGCAGAATGAAAGGTCTTGACCGTACAGCCGAATGTAAACAGAGACGACAGGCACCGAGAGAGAGAGAGAGAAAGGACAAAAAAAAGAGGGGTTTCATCTTGAAGCTACTCACCCGAAGACGAATGGCCTCCTCCACTGGTGCCGTTGCATGGTAACTAAGGACTTCCAATGTAACTCGTTGTTTTGCCATCGCCATAACAGCCTTTTCATACCTAATCCACATACAAAAGCATATAAGTACAATCCTCTAATAATACTTACAGCACCCATAAATATTTCCCTCTACAACCCGCCGCCATCCTCCATACAAATGAAATGTTTACACACACACAATCACGAGCACGGACGTATACACAAACGGCTATCAATTACACAGCATCCTACATAATACCTCAAAAAAGCTCACATATCTCTATGAGAACTGCTCCTACGGCGTTCAATACACATACATGCTTTCCCCCGCCGTCTTCACTCAAGCAGAAATATCAAGAATTAACACACACACACGCACACACAAAACCTTCTACATAAACAGCATACCATGTGTTATAGTGTAAGCTTATTTCTCCCTTATAAAATATGCAGATGACAATTACAAGTTAAACGGCCAAAGGGAAATCAACTCGCTTCCCAGCACAATTTAATTTCATTCTACCTCTTTTTTTTTAAATTTTATTTATACGTGTAGTGTGTACACTACATAGCACCCACATTGCAAACAAGCGACACCTCGAGAAAAAAACACCATCTCAACTTTCCCCCACCCCCCATCCAGACACGTACATATTAAAAGCGAATTTAAAATACCATTAAAAAGATACAAAAGACAAAGAACTGAGCAACAATATTCGTTAGTTAGTTGGTTAGTTTAATAGGAAGAAGAAACTTTTTTTTGATAAAACTCATCTAATGCAATGCTAACATGCGGCAGCAAATACAGACACAAACAAAGTTGCACATTAGACCAAACTGCGGAAATATATAGGGCAAGTAGTAGTTGTAGCAGTAGTAGTAGCAGTATCCATTAAAAAAAAGTTGGACTATATGAAATTGACTCCAACTGTACTCGTACATTCGAGTGTTGTGAATTCCCATGCCGCAAAAAATGGAGAATGCCTCCACGAAATTCTCATCGCTCTGTGAAAATGGTAGCCCATCCAGCTTGTTGATTAACTATTGGGGAAGAAGAAACAAGAGAAAAAACATGAGGGAAAGTTTTTTTTTCTTCGCAAGCTCTCTCACTTCAGCTTTCCCCTTTCCCCTCACATGTTCAACCATCAATATTCCTCTCCTCACCAACTCCTCTAACACGCACCACTAGATCCATTAAACATTTTAAAAGCCCTAATTTATATCCTCTCTTCAATACACCACCGCCCGTGGAACAAAGTAGACAGCCGCCTTTGGAGAAGCTGAGGAGAACAGGAGCGTAGAAAATCCCTAGAATAAGCTGGAAAATCACGTACCACCATTCTAATTTCTATTGTCAATAGCTCACACTTTGTCCTGGGATTACGTACATTACATTATATCGCCTGGGAAAAAAACGAGACTATGGACATACAAGGACGTGTCTGTGTGTACACTTACCTGAATTACTCCGATAATCTGACCGTCAGCATTCTTGATGGGCATGCAAAGTATACTCTTGTGTTTGAACTCGCACTCCTCCCGGTCCACGGCAGGGTCGAACCTGGAATCATCGTAGACATTGGCCACGTTCACAGTCTAGATAAAGTAAAAGCAATCAGTTGGGTGTGACAATCAACACGGTAATGGGCTCATTCAACGTGTCGTCCTCCTCCTCCTCCAATCACCGCCGCACTCAATCGTCACTCTCAATTCAATTGCCATTAAGAGCACACAGCCCCACACATACACCCTAGCCTCCTAAATTGAACGGCACATATAGCCCCAGCCGTAGTTAGCTCTGAGTGTTTTCCCACTATGTAAAAGATCCCTGATGAAATCCCAATAATGTGGGAGGGGATGGACTTTATACGAGCGTACATAAAGTTTAATACAATTTTATATGGACTGACTGGCTGGAATAGCTTGAGGATGAATAACGATGCTGCTGATGATGATCATGATGATAGAACTACTTCTCATCCAGCCAGGATTTTACTACCTTGCTCAGTCACAGTGACTGATTGAGTGCGGGGATGGGAGAAGGTATATATATAGGAATTGACAATAATGCTTTAGCTCAACTCACATCCCCGGTTGTGGCAGCATAACCCGTCACACCGACATTGATGGGGAATCGACCCTCGAAAGGACTATTGCGAGACTCGGCATCCTCATCAGTCAAATCCTTCGCCTCCAGGTCAAAGACACGGCTAAAGGTCCCCTTGGAAGCTTCATGGACTAGGAGAACCTGGAATATATATAATTTAGCATTTCAAACACACTCACACATAACAGTTCCCACAGCTAAAACAATTTAATTTTCACTCTCAAATGCATGACTCCATCTTCATAAACTTGCTACACATTCCACATGTCTGGAATTATCCCACTGTTCCCCTTCCAGTCCCTCATGCAATTTTCCCCGTCTTTCCCCCAAATCATCATCATCATACAGAACCCTGGGATCACCAGCACCAGGCTCCTTGCATGGAATAATATACCAAGCGAGGAAAAATTACTGTTACCACACGCATGAGAGAAGACATTGGAGGAGGAACGTGGTATAGTAGCTATCAGCCCGTGAATCTGCATTGGCCATTACTCCAGCAGCAGTATAGTATAGCATGTACACTGTACGTGAATCTTCTCCATTACTACACTCTGTGTCCACTTTTCTCCAAGGACACACCACTCACACAGCCCCCAGCAGGCGCACATTAAGAGAAGACACACGACAGCAGCAGTTGTACGTACGGAGAAGTCAATAATATTTTATGGAGATTAAGTCATATAAGACAAACCTGGGCCCGCTGACACTGCATCAAGGACAGCGTGTGAGTGAGTATCCTGTAGACCATATGCTCGATCGTACTTTGCTCTTCAAATATCATTCGTGCTAAGTCGAGTAGGACCTGTAAAAAAAGTAGAAAAAAAACAGAGATGAGAGAGGGCATGAGTATAAGGAAGTTTGATAAAATTATATCCACCTCCACCGCCAAGGGATCTTATCACTTTGCTAATCATCCTGATGCTCCATCATCATCATCTTCCCTACACTATTCCAAGTCATCCATCATTACATTAGCAGCAGCGCAAGCTTTACCTCACTGGCATAACGACGACGACAAGGTTAATGGTGAAAAAAAACTGACCTCACTCCAATAGTAACTACTTTCTCCCGTTGCATTACGTATACGATATACATTGACTACTAAAAATAATGAGAAAGCAGAGGAGGATTATTTTATCGATCCCCGCTCTCTGTATTCCTCTCCACCGCCCTTCTTGCTCACTTTTATGACTGTCCTTTGGCGCCGGCGACCTTACACATAGCTAGCATACTATACTGTACTTATTGCTAAAACTGTAGCCTAAGAAAATCCCTCGTTGTCTCCTCCACATAATCGAGCCCGATTACGCACGCACATGCACCCAAACACTTTCACACTAGCTAGTCTTCTCACACCCAGCCGATGAATGGGAATAAAAGGCTTTGATCTCATCGACCATGATCTCAGATCAGTCTTGACAATGCAACTGCCATGAATTATTACGAGGCCAAAGTGGTATCTTTATAATAATTCCTCCTCACTCTTACATGTATGTACACATATGCGGAACCTATAGAAAGCTCTCTAAACTCACAACCTCCCTCAAATTTCTATGCAACGACAGTGTTAAATACAAAGACCTTCACAATAATGGCAACACACACGCTTCCTTTAGCCTTCTGCTCCTCCTCCGCCTGAATCCACAGAATGGCGCTAGCAACATCTGTTCGGGACATTAGAGTCCTTTCATATCTACTCGCCCGTTAAAAGTTAAACTACTTGCCCCCAAAATTTCTCATGTCATATTGATATTAGTAAAAAAAAAAAGCAAAAAAAACATAAGGGAGTAAGCTCTGAAGCCCAAGGGTTTTTATCTCAGCATGAAAATTCCCCTTTGACTTTATTAGCCACATCAAATTACTTAAGCTTATTGGAACTCTCTATACTTATACTCCTTTCATGGTAATAAAGGGGAGCGGATGCAGATTATTAGCTGCACGTCAGCTATGACACTACTCCTCTTGGCTCACACAAAATTCTCCTTGAAGGCACACAGGAAAGAGAGACACAAGAAGCCAATCAAGATTCACTCTGCTCAAGAAACAGAGCAGACGACACGGAACAGAACCACAAGTCTCCTTCTCAGTGTGTGTCACCCAAGGGAATAATGGTAAGCCATAACAGACTTGTTATGACATTGGCGGTCGTGGTGGCGGCGGTACTGATGGTTTCTATATAGAATCATGTTGACGGTGATGATACCCACCTGATTCCGCTTCACTTCAAGTCGACTCTGCTGATAGAGCTGTGCGTTGCCCAGTCCAATCCCACAGAATTGTAGGTAATTTAAAAAGACTTGCTCATCCTTGGCGGTGAATGCAACTCCGTTCCGCTTGTTGATCACCTAATTAGAGAAGAAAGATCAAGGAGGGGAATCCTATTATTTTACTCTCCCATGCACAACAGCAAGATGCAGAAGCTGGACAATTATACAATTCCAATGGCCTTGAGTAGTCCAATAAGGGAGGCAGGCAGGAGGGGAAAGTGTGCAAAGCGGAGAATCCATTATGAAGCTATACTGTGAGACAACTGTATGGAAAGCTTACTTGAGCCACACCGAGCACATCCCCACGTTTATCTTTAATGGCCATACAGAGTAGCGACTTGGTTCTGTAGCCCGTCTTTGCATCAATTTCCTGATTGAATCGACTATCCTGAAACAAAATAAAAAGTCGGCTTTCATTTCAATAATAAGCATCCTCCAGGCTCCTGGGGTATCCTGGTTTCCTCTTATTCCAGCCAGCTATATACAGTGGAGTTGTTTTTTTGTGTGGAGTGAAGACGAGTTTGAATAGAAACCTACTTGGTAGGCATCAGGGATGTTAAGTGTTTCCCCACTCTTGGCCACATAGCCGACGATACCAGATCCCCACGGGATTCGAATCTCTTCCTTCTTCTCCATATCCGCCAACGTGCTTTGAGAGCAGACATCGAAGAGTGTGGAGACCAAGTAACAACTCTGCGAGCCTCTTTTCCCCTACAAAAGTATCATGAGAGATCAAATAATAATCATAAATATCCATACAAGTCAATTACACACATATATAAGCCACATAAGAGCTCACATTAATACTATTTCTCCGTATACAACTTCTCCACAAGTTTAACCCGCTCGCTCACTCCCTCTCCCTTTTTCCTACTTGCTCCACTTTTTCTCAAAACTTTTTCTTTCTCTCTCGCTCGCAGAAAAGACAAAAACCATAACGCGGACACATATAAATGCACTCGTAGAAATTCTACAGACAAGCGTCGTGTATTCCCCCCATACACGGGGAACCACCGACTGGAATAAATTCATTATGATCGCATCCCCTGAGAGCCTTCTTCTCCGTGTCTGTGGTACAACTTGCTGTTCCGTCTTCTCAACACCAAAGGCGTTCCAGCATGAAAACAAGTTATCCACTCTGGTGGATTTTTATTAAATAATGATTTCTTCCCTCCAGTTCCCTCGGGGTTGACGGAGTTAAAACAAATGTGGTGATAGTTCCAGTATAGAAGATACTGGAAACAACGAGCCATTCCCCAAACATAACCTTCCTCACAGTATAGAAGCTGAAGAGCGGACGCAATAAAATACTTGTTGTTACATTACACTATATAGTAGTGTACAATCGATAGCACAAACTCATACTCTCTGCATCATCATCAGCATCATCATCATCATTTCAAGGACTTTAGCATGTGTGAGCGAGGCTATAAGTTATACACAGCGAGAGAGACAGTGGGTGGAAAGAGGGAGAAAAGTACTCACTTGAACAAGAAATAATGAAGCCCGGTCAGCGGATGTGAGCACTCCCACATGCTGAAGTATCTTGTGAGCCAGAGTTCGGGTGTCCAGCTCATCACAAATATCCTTTGCAAGCTCGAACAGAAGCTCCTTTTCATCCAGTGCCTGTAAAAAAAAACCATGTAAAAAGTCTCCTTTTTTTTTAACTCCAATTACCCTCACTCCCTTTTGTCTGTCTCTTCTGTGTAAAGGAATATGTTCATTGGATTACAAAAGCATCTTGTAACAATCAAATCAGACAGGACAAAAATCCTTTACACAACAGTCGGGATGAAAATCACCTTCAAAAGTATTCCCGATCCAATGAGACTGGATACCATGACAGAGAGCCCGCACACACAAATCCTACACAATCACATTTTTTCCCTACAGTCACATTTTTTTTCTTTACATTTTCTACCTCCAGCAAAAATCTCCTTCACCCCCTCCTCCTTCCTTGTTGGCAAAGATTTTTTCTTTATACGCAGCACAGGTCAACTGGTTCTATGAGCAACTTGACTCATGCACACACCAACACAATTGTCAATACATTTTTTTCTCTCCACACACGAAAGTTAAATGAACTCCTTGTACTCAACTTTCTCCAGGGACAACACACACACACATACACTTTCACACTCTGTCCATCACGTGTGTAGACTGGCAATAATATAAGCGACAAAGGGAAATATCGCAACCAACGGCACTAGCAGCACAGCCACAACTCCAGCTCCTTTATGTAGTATGACATATCCCAATCCCCAACCGCTACTTTTAGTCATCTCTAGACATGTCAACACCACTATACTGCTGCTGCTGTTGTAAGAATCTGCAGAGAATTTCCCTCCCTTTCACTACCACTCACTCATATCCTTCACTCACAACGACTCTCTCATACATTTGCTCACTTGTTCGAGGACGAATCTTCTACGACGACGTCGACGTCGTAGTCTCTTTCAAAATCCCAACCAAATAAATAAAAATATACACGAAAAAACTTGAATCCATTATTATCATCTGCTCCAATGGCTTCAATTTGCTCACAAACACACACACACATATATAAACATACGAGCAAAAAAAAACACATAACTTACACTACTAGAAAAACAAAAGTACATACGTGTTGTGAGTGAAGCTTTATTACAAAGTGTACTACTAGACTTATAGTACTGATTCTGAGCCTAGGACAATGCCAAATCTCAAGACACTCACTTTCAGTCAAGCATATACAATCAATACTTTGTAGATACGTACTCTCTTTCTTCCCTTTTGGTGGTTCCCCTGTCACTTTTTTTATGCTCTTGCTTCTCTTCACTTCCAGCTCCGAAGAAAGCTGAGACAGAAACTGGGGAGGAGGAAGAAGAAGATAGAAGAAAAAGAAAGAAAAAAATCAGAACCAAAGTATCCTAATCCATGACATCCTCTCCATCTATGCATAAAAGGGATGAGAATAATAAAACTTTTATTCCCTAAAATAAACAAGAGAAGACGCAATGGATGGGGAGTGGGAAATGGAAGTTGAACAAGACAAAAAAAATCATCACCATGCTGTACTATATACTCTACGTTCCTGCCCATAATTCCTTTTACAGCAACAGACCAAATAAACAGCTTCCCCTTCCTTTAGAAAGTCATTTCATGTACTGTTACTTTTAAATTATTACGGAAATCATCGTATAGCAAACGTACCAGCCAGCGGGATTATGAAACTAAATTCCATATATAGCACCAACAACAACAGCAACAATCCCAATTGGACAACAACAGTCAGACTCAATCTGGATTTCATATTGTTTTAGACTCATGCATATAGAGACCATGGGAATTTATGTACACAAAAACCAGTGCAAGTTGCAACACACTGTGGAATTTCATCCTCCAATGCTTCTTCTCAGAAGCACAAAAACTGTTTATTGCACCCATATAAAAGTAACAGTGTGTATGGACCAAGTGGGAGAAGACGAGTATATATATGTGCGAGTCGGTAGATACATTGGGTAATGTTGGATTTAAGCTCCTATGGCATGTGAAGCTACAAACTTTATGGACCTTTGGCCTGTCTATGTATGTACGTACAATGTGATAGAGCGGGGATAACACAGTATGTGTATGAATGAAGACGAGACTTTCTTTTTTCACCACTCAATATCCTCCCTATTGGGATAGGTTTGCTTATTCCATTTTCTCACCTCCTCCAAAATGCTAATGCTCTAAACTGTTCTTCTACTACTAACTCGGAAAGACTTAAAAACCTTTACATCATATCCGCAACATCTCTCGTATTTATAGACTCGTTCTTCTTTGCCTCCTCGCGTCCATGAACTTGTGCACAGCATGTGCAGTTAGAGTAGCCATAACAAGAAAAGCTACTTGGGTAGTTAAGTAGTATGGGAAAGCCAGTAGCCTGTCTCTCTATGGACCATTCTCACCGCACTCTATAAAGCCGCTGAAAGAAACAACAAATTCCCATCTACTCTATTCTATCCCTGTATATATGGACGCACATACAGGCCAAACGCTTCAAAATAGGACCCACTGCAATCACACACACATGCACACACATATCACACACATACACGCACATATACACTGGCCAGAATAATTGAAAAGCCCCTGAGAGCTTCCTTGTACAGGAGAAGATGATGGGGGGAAAATCGATGAGACAAAAGCAAGAACAGTAACGACAACAGTAAGAGTAGCGCTACTACAACTGCACATAGCAGTCAACCGGGGGAAAATAATATTGAAGAACGAATATAACCTTTCTCTCTACTACCGAATAAATCAAGGGCCTTTCGTTCTATAAAGAATAAGAAGAGCAAGTGTGAAGAAAGGGCATTGTAATATTTTTAACTGCTCCTTCTTTTTTTCATCATGCCAGCTTTTCCTTTGAAGATCACTTTATATATAGTTTTCCGACTCTACTTTCTTCTTCCAAAGGACTATATACTACACAAATTATTCATTTCATAGCCCCTGGAAATTGGAACACTATACGTAGTGAATCAAGTGTCAATCTTGGTGTGTTTTTTTCTATGTGTTGTGTAAATGTGCACGCACACATGCAGATAGTAGAGAATGTATAAGTGTGTGAAGAGAAGATATTTCTGTCCTGTCAATAACCTAATGGCATGTAGTATGTAATACGAGTGAGTGAGTGAGAGAAATCTTATTTCCTCTATCGTTCCCCGAACTACACCCAACACATTCCCTCATCCCATACACACGCACGCCTTGCCAGGTGTCAGGTAAACTCATCCTAATCCATATGCTCACCATATATAGCTAACCGACAAACACACTCACACAAACACACACACACAAGCACGATCGATTTCCAAAACACTTGTTGTTGTCACTATGTCTGCAGTACATTTTGGAAGTGTCTGGC
>JAQIWI010002714.1:0-11690 GCA_034698825.1 Deuterosminthurus bicinctus | reverse complement strand
GTGCATGTTCCATGGAATGATGGCTATGAATGATGATTTCAGTTCATTGACCTTGTCCATGTTATCACTTTTAAACAGAAAAGGATGAAAGTATAAAATGGAATAAAAAAAGTCGTTGAATAATAAATAATGACGCCTTATGACGTGGTGGAAAAGTGTGAAATTGAAGTGGAGAATTTGAAGGACTCTGTTCTCTTGTGTATACATAAATATACTACTAAAAGTGAGAAGGAAAGTATATAATAGCAATAGCACATGGAAGGAGGGACATTTTTGCAAATGGTATACACTAACTACTGTGCTGTGTGGTAGTTTGCATTTGAATATCTATAGAGTAATGGAAGGATCAGCTGACTTGACGAATGTTTACCTTTAGCAATTTCATTTTGCTTTGAGTAGTAGTAGTAGTGGTAGGAGGAAAAGTAATGGATGCTTTTACAGTATATTCATGCATATATAAATGAGAGGTTTTGCCTCCGCATGCAAAACATTACTCAAGTGGACTGACTCATTAGTTCGAGTGTGACATTACAGTAGTAGGAAGCAGTTAGTGCATTAGATGTATATATATCTATAACGTGGGAAATCAATGAATGGAAGAATTTTCACTGTCAAGGTTTTACTACACTACTGTTTATATTGGACTAAATGGGAGGATTAGAGGGTGAGGCTGGTCCCATTATATTGCGCGTGTACACACGATAGCTAAACACATATCAGCTCACAGTAGAGTAATGATTTATTCATTTTCTTAGCTCCTTCTTCTACTTCTTCGTCTTCTTCTTTCCATGTTTCATTTCCCTCCGTTTGCTCGGATGTTGAGCTAGGAGGAGGTCGTCGGGGAAAGGATTTAGGAAATTGGAGCTGACTTTGACGGTGACAAATAATGGACATATGAGTAGCAACAAGACTTATGTTGTAGTATTATACTACTAATAATACATAGTGCTTTACAGTATAATACGCCGTCGTGGATTCCCTTATCAATTTGTTGGCGCGGAGTCTATGATGGTGATGATGATGATGATTCTTTGTAATAATCTGAAGATACTGAATCTCGGCGGCATAGAAAAAAGTCCAAGACAATGGACGAGAGATGTGAATGAAGAAATGAATGAATGGGAAAGATATGTCACTGTTACATGTGTGTGTGTGTTTGTATATAAAGACAGAGGGAATATATGGGCAATTATATGCACTTCTTCGTCTTCCTTTCTTTCTCCCCTTATATCCGGTTCAAAGGGATTCAAAGTGAGTATTGTACAACAGCTGCTGCTGTCTCCAGTGGTGGTAGTAGTAGTACTACTACTACTAGTGGGATGCATGCATGACGATGAACGAGGTTAGGTTACTAGTAGTGAAAATTGAGGCAAGGAAATGCATTGTGGAGAAGAAGAGGATCCGGTGGTAGTAGTAGTAGTGGAAATTGAATGTGTGTGTGTGTGTGTGGGTATGTGTGCATAACCCCCAAAAAGTTTTCAACTGCTTATAATTTATGTTACATACATAAAGGGGAAGTAAGTAGAAAGATGTAGAGACGACGAATACTACGACGAGGACGGTCTGTCGGACGAGTTGTTCAGAATCAGCTGATCCTTTCAAGTTTGGTTTTGATCCTTTCTTCCACTTACGAGCTCTGGCTGTATATACACCACGTTACTTCCCATTACATTTATCTTGCGTAACCTTTTTTCCTATCTATCTAGTTCTCTCTCTCTAGCTTTTCCTCTATATGCAGAAATGGCCTTTTGCTTTTTTTTCTGACGGTCGATGATGCATAATGCAAGAAGAAATGCAACCATATAGGGCTTTAACATGATGTGCAACGTGGAAACTTGTGCTCTTCTGCACCTTTCGTGACCTCATTTGAAAGTCGGCGTGTGTAATAATAATGTTGACGTGTGGTGCTGGTGGGGCTGCTGCTGGCGGTCGTCCCGTCCATAGATGAGAATGACATTGATGTAAGGGGCTGATATGGAGAAAAGCTTGATAAAAGCCAAGTGTGTATTAGTACTGTAGGTCGTGTGGGTTACTGTAGCAATTGTAAAGGTGCGTGTGAATGTGGAAAGACGTAGGACACGTTTAATATTGACCGGATTAAAGTATTACATGATGGGTGTTTGTAAAGTTTTGTGAACCTAGTTGAGTATTTGTTTTGTGAATGAAATGCATGGATGGGTATAGAAAAATGGGAGGCGCTGGCAATTAAAAGTTTTGTTGTTGTTGTTGTTGTTATTCCGTTCGGACTTTGTAAATGACAAACGACAGGATAGCATTTGTCGAGTGCGTAGTCATCATAATAATAATTAACATTGCTGGTATGGTCATGTATTAAGTGAAAGTTTGTACTCCACGTGGGATTTAATTGAGTGACTCAGCCGATGTTCAGGTAGGCGTATAATGTTTTAACCGGAGAAAATGTAATGATAACTTTTATATTGAAGGGTATAGCTGACGAGTTTATATTGTACAAGAAGGCTGCACAGGACTGGATATTAGAGGCTTGCGGACTTTATATTCTAAACGACAACGGACTTGATGTTCAATAGTCGTAATATAAAATGGAATTTATAATGAAGTTTAATGTGGTTTTTGGTGGATTGAGGTTGTTGTGTACAATACAAAACTGGACGGCCAGTCGATAAATGTGGAAGTCATTAAGGAACTTGCTTATCAGTACCATATAATATTGTGCAATCTTGCATGGAAATTTAATTAATTAATGTTTATTTCGGCTCGCGTTGTGAGTATAGAATTAAATTAATGGTTGCAAAAAGTGGCGTTGAATGTATACAAAAGGTGACATTTCCAGCTCGAAAGAAAGTGTTGTGATAAATGATGGCTAATCTTGTTTTCTTTTTCCTTGACACAGGATGTGACGGGCTGTAATAGTAATGATAGCGGGCCAAATCCCGGTCTTCGACCCTCGCCTTCACCCACAGGCTCAGCCAGCTCCCGTTCCATGTCACCTGCTGTGGGTAAGTTGGACTTTATGCTAATGAGCGAGTGGAATGTTTAGGCGGAAGTGAGTGAAGTGCGTGTGTGTTTGTGTAAGGGATTGAAGAGCATGCGTTTTAAGTCTGATTTTGGAATCTCGGTCAAGGGTAAAATGCGTGTGTGCCTGTGTAATGTGTGGCTGGGTGGACTGTTTGAAGGTGAAGGAAAATAGAAGTGACTGACTGACTGACTGGAGGAGAGGATTATAGGACGATAAGAGAAATGAGTGTGTGTGTGTGTGTGCATTCCTAATGGCTTTCAAGATGGCAAGGAGCTTTCTCCTTTTGCACTATATGTGACGTCGTCGTCTTACGTATACGTACGTAAAAAGGAGAAGGATTTCCTTAACTTTGAAGTTGTTGAGTGAAGCAGGAGGAATTCCATCCCTTTTGCTCTCTCTCTCTCTCTCCTTTATATATATAGTGCCGTTCGTTGCCCGCCCGCATCAAGTTAGTTGTGTGCATGTTAGTTGCAGTCAGTGTGCGTAGTGAAAAATCTCTGTGTATGACTAAATCTGTGAAGCCAGCCACAGACAATATCGATTTTCTCTACTATACTGCGGACACACAAGTATTTCTTTCACTATTTTCACAGGCTCTCTTTCTCTTTGTGTCCTGATGATGATGATGTGTGTATGTGTGTGACTTGTTGAATAGGATTTGTTGGATGATGCAACTACTAAAACTATGCAGTTGGCATGAGGGCCAATGATTTATTGAATGTGTGGAGTGATCCGTGGAATTTTAATGGGTTGTAAGTAAGTGAGAGCAATTTGCCCTTGCTCAACAAGATGATGATCCGTCGGTATTCACTCCATGTAAATTCCATTGCGGTCATTCTGCATGGTGAGACTGGCTTTGTGTTTGATTTTAATAGTTGAAAGAGTATTGGCTTAAATGTGTACTGCATTTAATTTGACTTATGGATGTGTGATAGTGGGAGTGTTGGAGAGTGGTGCGTTGGATGTGCGTGTGAAGGGAAATAGATTGTAGCTCTCCTGACCTTCTCAATGTTGTGTTGATCTGTTGATCAGAAGACGGACTGACCATATGGCTGTTGATATTAATTTAGAGAGAGGAAGTTGTTGTTGTTGTTGTTATTTGATAAGGATGATGATAGGTTTTGTAATGTTTATATGTATGGGTATGTTGTGTGTTTGTGTTGTATATATATATATATATAATACTACATGATCCAAGGTTCAGCTCAGCTTGATTGTCAATGCAAAACACGTAATGTGTGTCTGTCTAGCTGAAAACAGGAGGAGGGAGGAAGAGTTAATGGAATGCAATGGAATGAATGAATGAATGACGACGACAACAACAAGTGATCACACCGTATGTGGTGTTTGTTGGTTTAGCCTAGGTCAGTAGTATTAGATGAAGAAGAATCTGTAGTGAGGGTATAATTATGATAGTCTCATTTTCGTCTACTGTTATTCTTATGCTTTGCAGTCAGTGTATAGGAATGACAAGAAAGGAAATGGATGTGGGTCGAAAAGTTCCCCATACATTTTTAAAGTAAGAAAATTGACAGAGTTGCAGGGGCTGTTTTTTCCTACACTTTTGGAGATGTATAGACATGTATTGGAATATGAAATGGCCTTCAAAGGTCGTTCTCTTTCTCTCTTGTTTAAAGGAGAGCTTGTGTAATGCGTGCTTTGGTATATAAGTTGTTGGAGAAAAAAAACTGAGCTGGGTGACGACAAGACGGAGATTCCGTGGAGAACCTTTATGTATATTATGTGTGCAGGTTTATGTAACATGTAATCTCTTTACTGTTACTCTGTGTGTGTGTTTGTATTTTGTGTATATGTGTGCCGTAAATATGCACAAGGGACTGTAGAAAGAGAAAAAAAAATTGGGTGATAAACGTGATGATGATTTCCTTGCAGCTTGCTTGTATATAGTAGCTGAGTTGTTGAATGAATGCAAGAGAGACATGCGTGTTTCCTTGGTTTTGTTTCTAATGTATCATTATGATGAGATAATTTAGGAGAGTTGTAGCAATAAATGTGTGTATGTGTGTGTGTATGTGTAACGTGTGGCTGTGATTTGAGGGCTCAATTGCTACCTCATGCTTGGTAATAATATTATTATTATGTGAGCGAGCGGGTAATGAGAGTAACTGTTGTGAGGTTTTTTTTGCACGAGATTCAAGAGATGATGATGATTTTGACGGTGGTTAGGACGAGGTCATCATTATTGGTACAACTGGGTTTTGTTTTGTATGCGGTTTGAAAGTCTATAGTCTAGTAGTTCTGCGTAAGTTGAACTGTATACAAGTGAGTTGACATAAGAGAAGAGCGTGTAGGTTTTCTGTATATTACATTTTCATGTGCCGTGCAAGCATGTGGAATGGGATTAGTTTGACGACGACGACGACTATATGGAAATTGAAAGGAGAGTATATAAAGGGGTGAGTGAGCACGTGTATATTTACCGGCATCCGCTCCTCCTGTTCTGTGTATGTATATAGTAGGAGAGAAGAAGGAAATGGAATGGATGAGAGAATCGTAATGAGTTGGTAATGAGGGATTGTTTTGCAAATCTGATAGCTATAGTAAGCACTAGTGTGAAATGTCTCTAATATATTTTCAGTGAATGAGTGAGTGAGAGAGTGAGAATGCGAGCGTGAGGTTGAGATGTTATCGGGATGACAGATGATGAAGATATGGAGTGAATTGACTTGACATTTTGTGTTTGTTGACCTGCCTGTGTGTGTGTGTGTGTGAATCTAATGTGAGAGATTATGATTAATGTGGGCGTTGCGTAATTTTTTTTGGTGACAGGCAACCAAAACATTCCGATTCCTCCAAGACCTTCAAGTAGTCAGTCTGATGGCAGTGGACCAGCTAGATCACCCATGCCTGGCGGTCAAGGTGAGTGGCCGTGAAATTGATTTGGAATTTTACTGGATGCGTCTGCGTGCGTCCGTGCTATAGAGTGATATTCTAATGAAATTTGTCTTGATGAAATTGCAGGTGGGCAGTACATGTCGCCACAGTCTATGGCACCTCCGCCACATCATAGTATGTACCCTGGTGGAGGGAAGCATCCGGGTCATCCAGGAGGGCCTGGAGCTCATCCACCACCACCATCCTCCCAACAGCATTATCCCCCGCCACATTGGGTGCAGCAGCAGCAGCAACAACAACAACAGCAGCAGCAGCAGCAGCAACCCAACTCACAACAGCAGTCGCAGCAACAGCAAGGACCCCCGCCGCCGGGACAGTATGGTCGACATGGATCCATGATGAGCAGTCCTTATCCTCCAAGTCATCAACAGGGACAGCCAATGCCGCCAAATAGCTACCCAGGCCAAGGTCCCCGGCATCCCTCAGTATCCCATCCGAATCATATCCCTCCTGGTGGTGGACCACCGGGACAGCCACCAAATCAATATGGTCAGTACCCTCCGTACGGCCCACCACCGCCGCATGGCCCTCCACCTCCACATTCTCAACAACCGTGGCCCGGTCCGAATCCCAACTCTCCACAAACTCCTCCCAGCTCTAGCTCTAGATCTCATAATCAGCCAAATTACCTGAAACAGCATTTACAGGTGAGTACTATATGGAAACGCTACGACAAAAGTTTTAATAGATTTACACAAGGAGAAGGCTAATGAATGGGGCATTTTATAAAAGGAGAAAGCTAATGGGGATTTTGTTTTTTTTGTAGACGAAAATGGGCGGTTTCACGTCACCACCACATCCCGGAGGTTACTCAGGTCATATGGGCCCTCCATCGACATCAGGAATGCCGTCATCATCCCCCACTCCACCTCCGCAGTCACAACAACAACAACACCCGCCGCACATGCCAGGCACTCCCCATGGCCATCCGCCACATCTACCCCCACCACCGCAGCAGCAGCAGCAGTCTCATGTGGAAGCACATGGCTCGTCGTCAGATGGACAAGATGGGTCTAATAGCAACAATTCTAGTAGTAATCCACCAAATATTGTCTCCATGGGTCCGGATGGGGCTTCTATAGATGAAGCTTCTCAGCAGTCCACTCTTTCTAATGCATCTGGAGGTATGTTGTAACCGGACTTATGGTGTTGTGCAAGGAGGATGAGGATGATATATGAAGCAATTAATCAAACTGGTTGTATCTTTGTAGCATCTGGCGGAGATGACGGACCTGTTATGCCTAAATTACGCAAAGAGGGTCATCAGAATTACCCCAGCCATCCTCCAACTCCCCAGAGTACGGCTGTACCTTCACCCGGAGCTGTTTCCATGGGCTCCATGCATGAGGATTATGAAGGGATGAATAGTCCTACTGGCTGGCAGGCCAGGACGCCGACTAGTCCGGTATGCATACAGCACCACTCCTTCCCACACATTTAAAAATCATTGTGTTTTCTCAGCTGGAGTTGCTAATTACTATTATTATTATTATTGTGTCGTACAGGGTTTACATCCACCTTCGAGTGATCATTATAGATCCAAATCTAAGGTATGTGACGGAGAACAAATTATTGTTGTGACAACAAAAGTGAATGTGACAGGAGAAATGAATATGTGTGACAGAGCCAAGATTTTCTAATGTGGTGGCTTTGTGTTTGAACATTTATAGAAGCCGGATAGTTTGAACAAATTGTACGACATGGATGATAATCCAGATCGACGAGTCTTCCTAGACAAGTTGATTCATTACATGGATGATCATGGAACTCCGATTACAACGTGTCCCACAATCTCGAAAAATCCTCTGGATCTCTACAAGTTGTATTATTTGGTTAAGGAACGTGGCGGATTTTTAGAGGTTTGTCAACATGTAATGTCCGCATAGTACTATTTTTCTTGCTTATTGTAGAACAATCATGACACTGACACTCACATTTTCTTAAAATAGTAGTCTCACCCACTCTCTCTCTCGCACGTAGCAACTGATATAGAAAAAAATCTTTTGAGAATTTATATACAAGCAAAAAATAACTCTGGAAAATTCAGAGGCAAGCATTGGTAAAGTTTGAATCTAATCGGGATTATTTTTTTTCTTGATGCTCTCTCCCTGTCGCAGGTAACTAAGAATAAGACATGGAAGGATATTGCGGGTAGTTTAGGAATCGGAGCCTCCTCCAGTGCGGCGTACACGCTGAGGAAGCACTACACAAAGCATTTACTTCCATTTGAATGTAAATTCGACCGGGGTGGGATTGATCCTCAGCCTTTAATCAATCAAGTGGAGGCATCTACGAAGAAGAAAGGGCCCAAAGCAGCTCCTGTACCTTCCCCAGGCTCCTCCAATTCTCAAGACTCCTTCCAAGGGCCCAACGCTAATAATACCTCTATGGATGGATTCTCCTCAAGTTATCCCAGCCCTTATGGCGGACCGCCGCCACCGCCAGAATATTCAAATCAATCTCAGACACCGCCTCATCAACGGCAGTCTTCTACCCCTGGGCCGCAAACTTCAGCAAATCAACAACAACAACAGTCACAGCAACAATCATCATCACCTGCTGGCGGCCCTCCTACCCCGTCACAACAACAGCCTGGACAACAATCTTCCAATCCACAGCAGCAGCAACAACATCCCATGCATCCAAGTATGTCATTACCTTGTCCTTCATATAAAAAGGCTTCTTCACTTTCTTACTACTTTCTCACTGAATTCAATTTGCAGTTTTTTAATGAACTTTTTGGAGTTTCCAGACACACTTATTATTATTATTGTTATTATCATTATTATTGCTGCTTGCTTCCGTAGCTTTTTTGTTTGCATCATCATCATCGTTCTTCGGGATTGATTTTTTTCTGAATGAACTACTACTACTGTAGGAGAAAATATAATTTTAAGGGATGCACGTTGGGGAGAATTTTGAGAGGAATATATTGTTTGTTCAGGAGGACTTTTGTATTTTATTTTCCCGGGGGTGAGCAGTACAGAGGGCATTGGGATTATTAGGGTTGAGGATGTTTTCTGTTTTTTGATGATTTTTCTGACGAAGAAAACAAAGGTGTCTATTATATCAATCTGTGTTATTGTGATTGACTCAGGTGATAAGACTCAAATCAGTGTGTCGAATCCATTCGATGATATGCACCCTGCTAACCAAAACCAATATTCATCCATCCATGGGTATCATGGGTCTCATAGTCAACCACAGGGTAGGCTCCTGTTCAATTTGTTACCTTTTAATAAAATAACACACACAAAACTCGTCTTCTTCTTAATGTTAAAAACTCACACACACTCTACCTACCTTCTTTATCTTCTAAATGTCTTTTTTGTAATGTGGATTATTAAGTGATGAGTGAATTTATTACCCTGTAGATGTTGTACTCTATCCTCTTGTAAAAGTTTTTTTGAAATATTTTATTATACATTTTACTATCACTATACTACTTCTACTACTGTATTCTCTGAACAAACTGTCAAATTTTTGTAGCCCATTCTAAGGGGGAACCTGTGGGTGGGTGAATAGGAGGGTCCGTTTGCTTCAGAGACTTACTGCAGTCTTCTTGATTATTATTATTATTATTGCTTAACGCATGCCTTATGCATGATTGGTGGTGATCGGTGGTGACCGCTTTGATTGTTGGAAGATTTGAATGAAACTGATTTGGTTGTGTTGGTTGATTTTTTTTATAATAAAGGTTATCAAGGAGGACCACCTGGAAGTTACCCAACATATGGACCAGGAGGAGGAGATCAATATAGTCGTGGCCCAGTTCCACCTGGACCGCCTGGACCTGGAGGGCATGTTGAAGGGTACAGCCAGAGTGGGGGCTATGGGTCGAATTATCCACCACCACCTGGACGTCCGATGTATCCACCTTATGGAAGTGGACCGCCGGATGGCTCTTCGCAGCAAGGTCCTCCACCACCTCCTCATGGGGCTTATCCACAGTCTCAAGGGCCACCAGGAAGTTCACAAGGTTCTGCGGGTTCTGGAGGTGGACCTCCACCTTCGGCGGGCTCCAATAGCTCCAGCTCCCAGGAGGATCCTTCGGGTGGAAGTCAGAGATATATGAGTCCGATGCATGGGACACCGGGTGGACCACCACCACCTCAAACTCCTGGAGGATACCCGCCCATGCCACCGGGTCCTATGGGCAGATCTCCATATCCACCACCGCCAGGGGCTTCCGGGGCACCACCACAGCCTGGACAACCTCAACCTCCTCCTAATGGCTATCCCAATCAAGACTATTATCATCAACCTCCACAGACTGATCAGGTATGAATCTGGCTGGGATTTGGTTTTGTTTTTATTTTTTTTGCAATCTAAATGTTTGGCTCGGTGTGTGTACAAGTTGTATGCTTTACCTTGAATGTTTAGTCGCGGTAATGCTTATTACCGACTACTTATTTTTGGGTGGAGGTTTTTGTTGTTGTTGTTGTTGTACTACCTTGTTGTTATTTGTAATTGTCTAACAAAATTTTAGTTGAATCCGCCTACTACTACTACTACTGCTGCTGCCGCTGCCGCTGCCACTACAAATCCACCAGGCAGTCAGGCCTCAAGGCTCGCTAGCAGTAATACAGAAAGCTCAACAACGCTTAAATCCACCCTTCAAGTATGTTTTTTTCCACGGACAGCGCGGATCGATTTTTGATTTTTCTTATAATAACAACCTGTCTTTCTCTGTAGTGCTTGCTTGCTTGTTGTTAGTGACTTAAATGAATGTAATTATATATTTACTAAACATTGGCCATTGTAAAATTTAGAGGATGCTTTTACATCGGCACCGTCGTTGTTCGGAGACGGAGATACAGCAAGAGGACGATGAGCATGGCAGTAGTACTAATAACAGTAGTTTACAAACAGCCACACTCGCCTCTATCTTGCCCTCTTTAATTAGTCTGCAACAAGTAGGTGTTGCTTGTTTTTTTTCTATCATGTCTGCTTGGCTGTATAACAAATTTCCGTCGATTTTATATATACCTCCTGGTCTTGGATTTGTCTAATAAACGTTGGTTGGAACCTTGTTAAATTATTGTAGCAGGGCTATCCACCGATGCCAGGAAGTGGGCCGGCGGGACCGCCAGGAGCACAAGGGAAGCATTTACCGCCGCCACCTCATCCTAATCAAATTCGACGAATGGAATATGTGCAACCGCCACCACCTGTGGGGAAGGGAGATGTGGGGAGTGCGATGCCACCGTCGAGTCAAACATACTCCGGCTATCCCCCTCCTCCTCAACAGCAACAACCTCCAGCTCCGCCAACGCAGCAGAGAGTTCCACCTTATGGTGAGTTTTTTTTTCTCCAGTTTTAGAAGCATGAGTGATATTATATGTGTTTTTATTAAACTCTCTCGCTCTCTCTCTCTCTCTTCAATGTTATTATTGCATAAAATGTATTTATTTATATTATTATGTGTTAAAATTAACAAAGCGTGTTGTTGATGATAATAATAATAACAAAAGGGTTAGGAATGTCTTACTAACGGGGGTATAATAATGGTAGATGGGATTCCAAGTGGGAGACCCAGTTATATGTATCCCCCGAGTGGAGCCGCGGGTCCGATGGGCATGAGTGGTAGATCACCAGCTATCAATTTACCTCCTGCCGTTGTTGCTGCTGCTGGTAGTATTGTACCACCACCACCTCAACCATCTCCTGTATCTCAAGCCCCTTCATCTGCACCCCCACCCTCTCAACAATCACAAGCCCCACCACCACCCTCACAAGCAGGTTCACATGCAGGAAGCTTAATTGCACCACCTCC
>JAQIWI010002713.1:0-11693 GCA_034698825.1 Deuterosminthurus bicinctus | reverse complement strand
AAGGGGGTAGCTGGAACACACTTTAAATGCAAGGTTACCGTGAACTCCAGACAACCAGTTTGCCGCTGGAAGCCTTACACGAAGGGAGCCAGTCGCTTGGCTTTAATGCACCGGTTGAAGTTATTACGGAACAAATTGTGAATATCTCCATAGGAACATAAGGCCCATACAAAATACTTTTTGTTACACATACGGCGTCTAAACTCTAATTCGCGATTGGAATTAACCTTTTGCCAACGTGTAATTAGTGAGCATTGATTTATAGCATTGGTATGGCTTTAGACACCACGTGGAAATCACACGTTTAGTGCGCCAAGCTGCAGGTCACATCAGTTTTTAGATTGATACAAAATTTATATCATCAAGCATTCGACCTGGAATATATGGTGTTGAAGTGTCAGATCTGGATTTAAACTTGGTCAGCGACAGTAAATTAAAGGCCGAAAGTTGGCCCAAAAAATTGGGCAAAAAGATACGGGGACCAGGATGACGTCATCAAAATGCGTCGTTCACTTCAATCTGTGTCGCGTGATGACTCATGCTCGAGGAAGCAAGTAAATGGGGAGGACCGGGAGTTGACGTCATCCTATTGCGTCGTAGACTTCGGCCTGTGCTGGGTGATGACTCATGCTTGAGGTTGTCATGAAATGGGGAGGACTGGGAGGTGACGTTATTCTATTGCGTCGTAGACTTCGGCCTGTGCTGGGTGATGACTCATGCTCGAGGTTGTCATGAAATGGGGAGGACTGGGAGCTGACGTTATTCTATTGCGTCGTAGACTTCGGCCTGTGCTGGGTGATGAGTCATGCTCGAGGTAACAAGGAAATGGAGAGGACTGGGAGGTGACATCACGCTATTGCGTCGTAGACTTTGGTCTGTGCTGGGTGATGAGTCATGCTCGAGGTAACAAGGAAATGGAGAGGACTGGGAGGTGACGTCACGCTATTGCGTCGTAGACTTTGGTCTGTGCTAGGTGATGAGTCAGGCTCGAGGTAGCAAGGAATCGGGGAGGACTGGGAAGTGACGGCATTCTATTGCGTCGTAGACTTCGGCATGTGCTGGGTGATGACTCATGCTCGAGGTAGCAGGGAAATTGGGAGGACTGGGAGAAGACGTCATGATATTGCGTCGTAGACTTCGGCGTGTGCGGGGTGATGACTCATGCTCGAAGTTGCCATGAAATGGGGAGGACTGGGAGGTGACGTCACGCTATTGCGTCGTAGACTTCGGCCTGTGCTGGGTGATGACTCATGCTTGAGGTTGTCATGAAATTGGGAGGACTGGGAGGTGACGTCATTCTATTGCGTCGTAGCTCTCGGCCTGTGCTGGTTGATGACTCATGCTCGAGGTAGCAAGGAAATCGGGAAGACTGGGAGGTGACGTCATGCTATTGCGTTGTAGACTTCGGCCTGTGCTGGGTGAGGACTCATGCTTGAGGTTGCAAGGAAATCGGGAGGACTGGCAGGTGACGTCATAGGGGAACAGCGGGGAACAGGATGACGTCATCCTATTGCGTCGTACACTTCGGGCTGTGCCGTATGATGACTCGTGCTCAAGGTTGCCAGGACATGGGGATGACTGGGAGATGACATTTCCTGTATTCCTACTCACACAATCACTCAATTCCAGAAGACCATTCCCCATAGCCGTGGCTTCCACGCTCGACAACGTCGGGATATTTCTGCATCCACGGTGTGCATCGACATTGTGTGTTCAAGGAATTTCATGCCACGTGGCTTTTGTCTAATGAGGTTAACCTAGGTAAGTTAGTGCAGTGTGATGCACATTTAATGCTTACCCTTTACTTTTAATGTTCGTGTACGTTTCGGAAATGCACTCTTACCCACCACCGATTGATCAACGACCTCAAGCGTAAAGTTCATAGAGGACTTTCAGCAGCGTTTTGTTCCTTTAATAACAATGACGAGACATGATAACCCAGCCCGGCGATCCATGAGTGTCTGCATAAGATTATTAAGTATTATGTAGTAGAAGCTGATGATATTTAGCATTGATATGAGTTGAGTTCATGGAAGAGCGCGTAGCTGCAACTGAGAACGGAGCATTGTTGTTGTGAAATGACTACTACACTGCACACTGCATGTATGAATATGCAAGACGAAGCCGACTCGGCTGATGGAAGCAGCTGTGATTGAAGTAGTGTAGGTCAGTTTTTAATTGACTTTTGAATCAATTATACAGCTCTTGCTATGCAAATAAAATGGGAGTTGCGCTGGTTGCAGCCGAGCCATGGGAAGTCAGAAATCAAGAACATTTAACACTTGTACCTTCGTTTTGCACAAATAGGCAACAATTGTTGACTCCAGTAAGGACACAAAGGCCCTGAAGAAGCTCGTTTGCGTGTACACATACATGGCCGTTATGTACGACACTTTGGGCGAGCTTTGCTCTATTGAACGAATCAGTGACGTCATTGTTAGAATTGTTGTAACTCCAATGGCGATTTGTTCCCAGTCCGCTTGCCCTCCTATCCAGAATGGAACCCAAGAGATGACCACGGTCAGGGCAAACGGAAGATACATCTGCACCACTTAATAACTCAAGTACCGCAATAAGAGAAGCTCGCACATTAAAGACTAAAGTTTCCAATTGAGTACTCTATCTTGGTCACCTTTTTACTGTTGAGACACATTCTCTGAACTCTCAGCTTTGGAACAATGTGCTCCACATGTCTCTGCGATCATTATTTTGGGAGATATAGCCATCGAAAATTTACAAACGTAATTACTGAAAACGCGTCTAATTACATGTTCAAATCAAACTTTTTTCTACGGGTGCGAATATCTCAGCCATTTCTTGACCGATTTTAATAAATTTTTACCAAACAATTACTCAAAGACTCTAGTTTCAGAAAAAGTACCCAGCATGTCTATAGCTTCAAAACTCTATAAGTTATTCAGGTTTAAAAGCGTAAACCCTTCCCCTGGCCCACCCGATATTATTAGACAACTGCAAACATGGTGCATTATATTGAAACATGGTGAATAATATTAATGATATATTAAAAACATTGGAAACACGTTTGTCGATATAACTGGAAAACTGAAAACACGCTCGGAAATAATACTGGTCAACTTTCTTATAAATATAATTATGAGATTATATGACATTTCTGGTGACAAAATTATATTGTGCGTGCGGCATCTGCTACTAGACTTTATGGTTCAAAGAATCAGTACTAATAGCGTCAGAGGTTGCTCCATTCGTCAAGCAAAGAATCATTGACCTAGACAGAAAAAAAAGAAACGAATTCACTTGAGCTGATTAAAGTTTGAAAATATTTGGCCTGGGGTGGTTTAATTTTATGGCATGCTAAAACGTAATTACTTGAATGTAAGCACAAGCCTCCAGATTAGCAGTACAGTCTTTTTGTTTTCTCGTACTCTTTTCACAATCTCACCCGCCAGGACGTGCGAACTCATGTATCTTGATAATCCCGGGAAACGGCTGACGGCATTCAATAATTTCGTCAACAATATTTCACGAAAATTGTACAATAGGCAAAAAGGAATGACAATATTTTTACTTGGATTTAAAGTTCAAAGATGCTTCCAAATCAGTTGCTCCATAGCCAGGATACGAAGAAGTTATATGAACTCCCGTGACCCAACACAACTTGTAAAGTTCAGCTTTCAGGCACTCGTAGAATTTTCCAAATACATGATTTGATGCGCAATACGTTAACCCATGGGCAGCCTTCAGAAAGGACGAGATGGAGCAAGTTCCTACAATATGGCCCCTATTGTTCTTCAGCATCCTTGGTAGAAACTCTTCAACAACGTAAAAATGTGAACTCAAATAATTGACGTTGAGTTTGCTGAGGGATCGGTCGCTGGCAATTTGCCAGCAGGTCCGTGTGGGGTCGACAATTCCAGCGGTGTTAAATAACATTGTGACTTTGCCGTAGCTCCCAAGGATCTACATGAATATTATGATTACGATTGAATAATCAGGACACAAATAAAATTTATCATGGCTGTCAAGTTGCTTATCAGCTTCCCTTTACCTCAGCGGCTGCTTTGGAAACTTGTTCACGGTTAGTGACGTCCACATTGTATGCCATTGCCCGCTTTGCCCCAAGATCTTTTAGCTCCTTCACTACGTCTTTGTTGGCCTCTTCATTTACATCCCAACTGATCAATGTCAAATCCGGCTCCTCTAAAGCCAATCTCCTCAGTATGTCCCTCCCGATTCCATTGGACCCTCCTGTGACCTGGAAAACACAAAGCTGAATTTTAGACGATGGCATTCATTGTGAGGCTGAGCGCGATAAAAATTACACTGCAATACCAGGATGACCTCCTTTTTGAGAGACATTATTGGTGGGGTGTGATTAAACAAGTATTTGATCCCATCTCTCACAAATATTCCAAGTAATTCCAATAGGAAGCTCAAAAGGCAAACCAAGAATGCAATACAATCTTTCATGATGGTTTTGCAACGCGAAGAGCACAAGTTTGATTGCACAGTGACCACGGCAGGAGTCAAAATGCTCTCCTGATCACATCAATCCCATTGTTTTTATGTTAGCAGACATCATGCGATTTAAGCGTCGCGAGAATCATTTATTGTGCAGCCAGTCTTTTCTCACAGTTTTCTGGATGCATGCATGGTTGGGATGCATATCAAAACCTGCAAGCACTCAATTAAGAAAGGCAACTATTGAGTGCAGAGTGCAGACACCGAGAAGCCAAGGAAATCATCCTTGTTCAAGTGCATTTAACTAGCGAGTATAGATTTTAATGATTCTCTTCAGCTTAAATAATGGCCAGCTTGATTAAAAGTTAAATGTGACCAACAGAAGTTGGTTTGTGCATTCAGAGTGTGCATCGACGGCGGTGTTTTCAAGGAATTTCATGCCACGTGGTTTTTTGATGATGATGTAAACCTAGGTAACTTAGTGCAAACGGATGCACATTTAATGCTCACACTTACTTTAAATATTTGTATGTTTCGGAAATGCACTCGTGCCCATGACCGATTGATCAGCGTCCTCAAGCGTTAAGTTCACAGGGGACCTTTCAGCAGAGTTTCGTTCCTCTAAAAAAATGACGAGACATGATAACCAGGCCCATGGATGCATAGCAGAGGTAAATGTGTCAGTATTGGGCTCAGGTGAGTCCGGCCTTATTCTCACCGACCCAATTAACCCTTTTCCAATTAGCTTTGCTAACCGTTTCTCACCTGTCCGGATCAATAGGTAATTAATCGATAAATCTTCTGATTAATAAATCCTTCGGTTAAAAAATCTTCCAATTAATAAATCCTCCGATTCCTGCAGCAACTAAATCTCTAAGAATTCGCTGCAATGATCAAGTCTACTGCAATATTCTTGCTCCTCAGACAAAGTACTAATAAATCCTCCGATTTATTGTTCCTGCAACAATAAAATAATCTGTATAAATTCCCTGCAAGCACTCTTACACTTCAATTAGCACGTGAAGGGTCTGTGTGTGTAAGGCTTGTATGGGAATGAAGGGGAAATACGTGTGTGTGTGTAAGCGGAGGAGAGGAAAACGTTTGAGCAGGAAGGACCTGCATCTGGCGTGCATGTGTTCGGCGAGAACCTTTCATGGAACGCCTCCCCTAATATGGAGCCTCCCTTAACATGGAGGACATACAGCCGCATGCTTAAACATGAAACCCTGATTAACATGATAATCTCAACTAACCACCTCTTCCTTTAAGCTGTCATTAGAAGCAGCCTTGCGAATTTTTTAAGCAAGTACCTCCCACACTTTGCCATTATTACAGCAGTGCTGCCAGTCGAACTGTGGACTTGCAAAATTCTACGTCCAATATTTACGACCAAGTCGCAAGTACTCACTATGAAGTAAAATGATGCAGCAATGTTGTTAGTGCATGGAATATATTATTATAGAATTTACTTGCAATGTCCTATGTAGAATCATTATTTCTTGTGTGTACTCTTCACTGTAGGAGTAGTGTTATCTCTTATGTGTTCTCGTTTGTTTTTTAGGCATGATGATGATGCTTATGTATATGTAGTAGTAGAGTACTGTGTGTTCCTGTATGGTTCATGCAGTCTAAATTTGGTTACATGTAGTTTATATGTAAGCTAATTGTGTCTTTTCGCACTCATCTCCGATCAATCGTGTCAATGTACACTTTACCTACTATGTTAAGGTATCCTCGATCTAATTTGTTTATTGTACGAATTAGTCGATTTGCGTATTCTTTTGGTTTGCTCGTCGGACTGGATCGTTGGATTCCCTAGAGTGAACATCTCTCTTTTTGTCTCTCTAAAATTAGTTAATCTGCTATTATTTGACGCCTAATAATAATGATTATTAATCTTTGACGTTGAAAACTAAGTGATCTCGCTCGGTAATCAGTTCATTAATCGCGCATCTCTCGTGCATGATTTCATACGCGCAACTTGTCACCAGACTGTGTTTTACTACAGTTCAGCATCGCGCAGTACGTGGACAAATGTCTTAATCAATATTTTCTGTGAATTTACAAAGGTCCAGTGATTGAGAAATCAGACGGCTCAGGGCCTTATGATGAGCAAGGGAAAGGAGACAGTTCAGAAGCTCACGGTGAGCAAGGGAAAGGAGACAGTTTAGAAGCTCATGATGAGCAAGGGAGAGCAGACCGCCAATGGAAACAACTACCCAAAATTCAGCAAAAACAATTGAAAAGTAATTTGTGTCTTTACTATTGCGCGTTTCTACTATACCTTCACATTCAATTTATCTTTTGCAGCTGTAATGACCCGTCAGAAGTCACTCAGAAAATTATTACAACTTCAGCCATCCACTGATGTGGATGGTGGACCAACAAGCGGTCGAGGTGGTGGACCAGCTAGCGGTACAGGTGGTGGATTAGCTAGCGGTACAGGTGGTGGATTAGCTAGCATTACAGGTGGTGGATTAGCTAGCATTACAGGTGGTGGATTAGCTAGCATTACAGGTGGTGGATTAGCTCGCAGTACATGTGGTGGACTAGCTAGCGGTGGAGGTTGTGGATTAGCTAACGGTGGAGGTGGTGGACCAGCAAGCGGTAGAGGTGGTGAACAAGCACGTGGTGGAGGTGGTGGTGGACAAGCCCGAAGTGCAGGTGGTGGTGATGTACAAGCGAGGGAGGACGTTGTGCTTATATACAAGTCAAAGAGGTGGTTGTGATGGACAAGCCAGGGAGGAGGTGGTGGTGATGTACAAGCCAGGGAGGAGGTGGTGGTGATGGACAAGCCAGGGAGGAGGCGGTGGTGATGTACAAGCCAGGGAGGAAGTGGTGGTGATGTACAATCGAGGGAGGACGTGGTGTTTATATACAAGTCAAAGAGGTGATGGTGATGGACAAGCCAGGGAGGAGGTGGTGGTGACGGACAATCCGGAGTTGGTGATTATATTATATAAGTGGCCAAATAAGGATTTGGTGGAGTGCCTTCTTTAATTTTAAACCTTGATGTTGGCTGCATTATGGCTTTCAATAAGCGGTCTGCGATTGTTCAAGACAATTTTCTGACGTACGGCGTCATGGTGACGATTTCTGTTGTTGGTTGGAGAAGTGTAGTAATTCATTTGCGCTCCTCACGATAGAGCCACTTCCTCATTGTCGGAAGTGGACGTGCAGATTTTCCAAAAGTCCCACTTCCAGTGTAAGTTTATAATGAAGAATGTTTTAGTAAAATTTGCAATATAAAACTTAAAAGAACCAGCATTCATGAAGATTTTCACATGATACCTTTTATTTAGCTCATTGGCGTGTTGAGCCAGTTTATGCAATACACGAGTGTATAGGGCCTGGTCGTTCTGGCGCTTTCCCGTTGAACGCACAAGAAAAACAAAGGTCAGTTTTACAAAGCGAGCAGTGATGGAAAACTTGCATACTGATTGTGTCCTGGCTTCATACATTCCCACTTGCACGATAACATAAATCGTTTACTTGTCTCCGCTTGCAATTCTTTTGCTTTTCCTCCGACCCAAGGCCACTGACTGGGGATCAGATAAGAAAAAAACCCACAAGAATTGAAACTATTACTGTTTCATTCGCATATCGCCACCAACTCCAGTACGTAGCTGACTGGGTACGGAAGCAAAACTCCAAATGGCGTCCATAGTTGTTGATTCCAAAATTATAATAATAATAATATTTATTACACTGATCTAGCTGAGCGTTCTTACAGTGGGCATTAATATTATCATTACAAGAATTTTACATATAGTTCATTACAATAGTTCATTTACATTAATGCCAATTAACCTACAAGTGAATCTTCAACCTCCTTTCTAGTAGCGAAGACAAAAATACCCTGTCCTCCCCCTTAAGCTGGGCGTCCACGGTGCAAGTTTTATTTCATAGAAGCTATGAAATTGAAACTGTATAGTTTCATGAAACTATGAAACTTGCAAGAATTGTTGCATGGTGACGTCCACGTATGAAACTTTTCTTTGAAACTACCATTGAAAACCGCGCAACCATAGAGTACTTCAACGTATTGAGTAAGTACGAGTGACGTCACCGCGCAGCGCTCTAATCAGGAACATGAAACATGAAACAAATTGGATCAGTGTTACAATTTTTGAAAGTGAAACTTTTGTTGCAGAAACAGTTTCATTTTAAGTTTCATGTGCACGTCCACGATGAAATTCGAGTTTTCTGAAAGATTTCAAGAAGTCTTTCAACAAAATTTGCACCGTGGACGCCCAGCTTTAGAATCCGACGTCCTTGTGCACGCTTTTCCTCCGGGATTGACGCTGCTACTACTTCTTGACAAGTAACCAGACGCAGTCCTGCTGGTTGGCTTATTCCAATGGCAAGGGTTCATTCCAGGGGGGTTTCACACGGCATGTGTTCAGGCTCCTCACAGGTAGTGTCCAATTCAGTCGTACAGAGGGGTGGATTTGCAGGCCAAAATCAAAAAGGAGGTTCTGCATGGAATATCTCACTACAATAATGGATTTCCTAATTCTACTTGTTGTTAAAATTGTTGGGACATGTTATTGCGGAGTGTTCAGCTCTGCAATCGAAGACCTTGAGAAGCTGCAGAGGCTTGGGCCATCCAGGTGCAAACAGTGGACAAAGTTTGGTTTCTACAGCGTGATGGCCTATCAAACTATACTTTGTTGCGACTATTTGGTCAGATACTTGACAACGATTTTGAAACCAACTGTGACTTAAGGACCAACTACCATTGTCCAACGCTTCCTGTCCTCTGTTTCCCAACTATTGATGAGGATTAACGCTGCGACTTTGTTGGTACTACCAGTCGTGCACCAACATTCAGCTTCTTGGATTATCGTTTGTTGGGGGATGCTATTGATAGGAACACATGAGGCTCTTTATGATCAGCTCTTGAAAGCCATGGAACAAGATCTTCCAGACAGATTTTAGCACTAATACTGCAATTAGTACTAACTTTTGATGTCAAATATGGCAACTTGATAAAAATTCTTGAAATCCAAAATGGCGATTTTATTATGGAAATTAACATGAGAATTTAAAGTTACTAAAGGGGAGACCCTCTGTGAAATTCCAAATTCTGTTCATCTCGTTTGTCGCATGTATACATTATTGTGATGAAGCTAATGGTGTGTTATGAAGATATTATGAGCTGAAGCAGAGATTTTAGCAATACTCCTCAAAGGGGTTGTGTTTTCCAGTATTATGAATGTTTACAGATTTGAACATTACAACATTAACATTGGGTTATTTCTTTTCTCTACCACTGCGGTTCCGAAGAGGGACAAAAGCCACAACAGGTGTGGTTCTATGAAATAAAACCCTTCGCCTTATCCAGATCCATTTATATCCCTCTGCATGAACGAGCACTCGTGTTGAAAGAAGAAAAATGGCAAACTGAACCGAGTTCTAATGTTTGAAATTGCCAATTTCGCCCTCCGCATCATCAAGCGGTCAAAGAAATTGGTACTGATGGCGTACATTTCTGCAAAACAACGCTTACCACATGCAGGACATGCAAACTTTTTACCCTCTCGCTTTCTAGATTTCTTCGACTCACTCCTAAAAATATGGTGGACAATTTGAGCAACTGACCGCATTCTAACCCTTAAAAGTGTAAAGAATTTACTTGACAAGAGTCAATTGCATTCGAGACCAGCTTCTTGTCTCTTCTCAAAGTTTCAACATTAAATTAATTGCCTGAAAACAATTCAAATGGCACCTCGCGATACCCAAGTTTGCTGCTGTGGAGCTTCCAAATGGACCTCTGTCATTGCCGGTTTCCAAATTGTGAGCACACTTTTCTTTTTGAACTGATCAATTCTAGAAGTGAAAGAGCTTGCATTAATAAGTTTTTTCACAGGGTGGAGCCATTTTCATGATTTTTGCATTACTTGTAGTGCCCAGTAAGATAGCTGAACACGGGAAATTTTGTCCTAGAAGGCTTTAAGGATTTTTCAATTTTTTTTTAGGTAAGTTTTCGTTTTCATTTGGATGCGGCACAGGTACAGAGCCGAACGACAGCAAGTAGCCCCTCACTTTCGGCTTGATATTTGTTGCCGTCATCAATGTTATTGTTGGCATCATACTGCAAATAGGAAACAAGCAAGTTAGTTAAGGTTGAACTATAAAATTTTGAGGACAAAATTCAGAATCATTTTTCCTGGGTTTGACTCGTTGTCTCTGGACGTGGGTGACCATGGCGGTAATAGGGATTTTTCTGGATATCGGGACTCGTTTATTTCATTGGCAACGGTCAAAGCCCCAGTCAGGTCCTACCCTCTATAAGCGGTGGCTTCTTTCGGATCGTCGCCATTTGCGTTGTCTGCCAGCGCATTAAGGACGTCATAATGGCTTTAGCCGCTTCGGGTGACGTGGAACTTTCGGTGACCAAAGAACCGAATGTCTGAAGAGACATAATTGAACAAGATATCGTTCTGCTTTAATTTAATGACCTCTGAATTGTTCCTTTAAATGTATTCTGCTTTTAGGCTTTAAACTTGTGCTTGAATGGCAAGTTTACTTATGACTAGCGTTTGGCGTCAAAATGGCAGATTTGTGAGCATGCGCAAAACATATTGGCGGTTAGCGTCCCCTTTTGAAAACTTCGCGCTACGCCCCTGCACGTGTACGTATGGTTTTGTACAAGTAACTAAATGTAATAAATGACCAGGAATAAGCCTAATTTAAGAAGCTTGTAATTTAATACAAATGTATTTGAATAGCCGAACCCAGACCTAATTACATAAATTCTGTCTGGCGTTAGTAATAATACCGTGCGAGACGTCTTCTTTAACTCAATATCAACTTGCAACAGGTACGGGCTCATAGTTTGCAGTACTTGTGCACCTTGGCCTTTTAGGAACTTCTCGTTTGGTCCAGCTAGCCAACAGTCCATATTCCTTGATCTTCAGAATCCTGAAATGCAATTTAACTTATTTGCTCGGTAACTTGCAACAACAACAATTAATAAAACTTGTAAATCACTTAACTAATAGTTAATTACACACGGTCTATGCTCCTCTTGTACGGCGATTTCTTTGGCAATATCGTCCCCAACAATTGATTTCCGATGGGCACGTAAGCATTAACAACTGTACAATGTCCTTCAGAAGTAAAGTCATTGTTAAGCATTGTAAAGACTTCCCAATCGTCAGCTAGAACAATCCACGTTGATTCTAATAGATGTGATTTGACCGTGGAATCCTTCAGGGTTGTCACTTTTGTTATTTCGCGTCGCTTGT